>PVJH01014219.1:47500-57720 GCA_004026705.1 Nesogale talazaci
GGCTACCTGTCATGGGATAAGTGCTTTTATCTCAGAGAGTCTGGTTCGAAAATAAGAGAAATGGGCTTGGTTGTTCCTAAATCAGAGATCTTCTGACCCAACAAACAACCAGTCAAAGATACTAGGGTCTACTGTCACAGAAGCAAAAGACTTGCACTTGTGGAGAACAGCTTGGGTTTAAAGCATCATGTGGAAACTTTAAAAATGTTCGAAAACCCTGGCTTCCGTGTCCATCTTTCCTTACTTGAGAATCCCTGGGCTGTATGCCCTCTAAAACCATTCCCCGTGTTACCATATTGCAGCAAAGGACCTATGTGACTCATAAAGTTCACTGCATTTTCACAGGTGTGAAAATACTGATATGAAAATGTGTCCATCATATCTTCAAGCTTCAGTCCAAATGACTCATAGGAAAGAAAACTTAAAAATGAGACTGGCATGTTTGTTTAGATGGAAATGTCTTCATGTCTGTGTACTTCTGAACCTCTCTAATACTTTTCTTACTTTTAATTGCTTTATCTTTATTTAACTTTAAAGAAATTTTTAAAAATATATTTTATTTGGGGCCTCATACCACTCTTATCACAATCCATACATTCACCATTGTGTTAAGCACATTTGTTACCATAACCATTCTCAAAACATTTGTTTTCTAGTTGAGCTTTTGGTATCAGCTCCCCATTTCCCCCCTTCTCCCCACTCCTCCCTCACTCATGAACCCTTGAGAATTTATAAATTATTATGATTTTGTCATATCTTATACTGTCCAACATCTCCCTTCACTTACTTTTCTATTGTCCGCCCTCCAGAGAAGAGGTTATATGTAGATCCTTGTAATTGGTTCCCGTTTTCTACCCCACCCTCACTCCATCTTCCCGGTATTGCCACTCTCATCACTGGTCCTGAAGGGATCATCTGTCCTGGATTCCCAGGACTTCCAGTTCCTATCTGTACCTTTGTACATGCCCTGGTCTAGCTGGGTTTGTAAGGTAGAATTAGGATCGTGAGAATGGGGGTGGGGTGGTGAGGGTGGGGGAAGCATTTAAGAACTAGAAAAAAGTTCTGTTTCATTGTTGATATACTGCCCCCTGACTGGCTTGTCTCCTCCCCATGACTGTTCTGTAAGAGAATGTCCAGTTGCCTACAGAGGGGCTTTGGGTCCCTAATCTGTATACCCATTATCCACAATGATATGATTTTTTTGTTCCTTGATACCTGTTACCTAATTCCATTGACACCTCATAGTCACACAGGCTGGTATGCTTCTTCCATGTGGGCTTTGTTACTTCTCAGCTACATGGCCACTTGTTTACCTTGTAGGCTTTATGACCACAGACACTATATCTTTTGATAGCTGGGCACCATCAGCTTTCTTCACCACATTTGCTTATGCACCCGTTTTGTCTTCAGTGGTCGTGTCAGGAAGGTGAACATCACGAGATGCCAGTTTAATAGAAGTATTCTTGCATTGAAGGAGTACTTGAGTGAAAATCCAAGGTTCATCTGCTACCTTAATACTTAATAGTAAACCTATAAATATATACACATAGATCTATTTCCCTATCCTCATATATAAATATATTTCCTATGTATATGCCTGTATCTAGACTTCTATAAATGCCCTTTGCCTCCTATTTCTTTCCTCTATTTCCTTTTACTTTCTTCTTGTTCCTACCATCATGCTCAGCCTTCATTTGGGTGTCAGTAATTTCTCTCAATTACATTACTCTTGATCAATCCCTACCAGGCCTTTCACACCCTCCTGACCCGTGATTTTGAATCACTCATTCCCTTGTCCCTGGGTTGGTCTACACCACCTCCTTTCCTCCCCCTTCCCCTCTCACATGTCTCGCTGGAACCATTGGTCCTGTTGTTTTCTCCTCCAGACTGCTCATCCAGCCTATCTTATCTAGATAGACCTGGAGAGAGAATAATATGCACACAAAAAACAAGGCAAAACAAGACGAAGTGACAAAGGAAAATAAAATGATGACTGCCCCCCAAAACCAAACCAATGTCCAGAGAAAACATATAAATAAGTAAAAAATTAAAATGATAGGGGCTGAGCCCCGGTGGCATAAATGGTTAAGTGCGGGATTGAACCCTGCGGGCTTGGCGGTTCAAATCCAACGGTGGCTCCCAGGAGCAGCACTGGGTAGTGCCCACCAGCACCAGAGGCAGTGATGCCCACCCACCCAAAAAATTAAAATGATAATTTAAAAAAACCTATAAATAGTTCAAGGTCTGTTTGTTGACCTCTATGAGTATCTTCTGGTGGAGTCCGATAGCATGCCACACCCTGGCCCTGGCAATCCCTCAGGACCTCCATGCTTTGCTTTCCCCACTCCTACCCCACCTCCCATGCTCCTCTGCTACACGCCCTTCGTGTTTTGCCTCCGTGTGGTGAGGTTAGACGGGGTGCAATCCCAATCCTGTGTTTCCAATGTTGTCCCCCATAGGGCCTTGGGTCAATGAGAGATGTCTTGTCTCATAGTGGGGCCGGTCACATGGTCCTTGCTGTGAATTGGCTGTTCTTGAGGATGGGGGTATCGTCCTCAAGGCTTGATGGGCCACTCTCTTCCTCCCTCTTCATTTGCTCCCATAAACTCTCATCAGATGTCCCTCTCCCCAAGCTGCAGCTTCAATGTCATCCTCTGAAGTAAATTCTTCTGGGGGAAGGGGCAGCTGTCATGTGCTTGGGATTGGGGCCAGGCCATCTGACTGCTCCACTGGCTCCCGACTCAATGCCAACACATTGCACTCACATCCTGGAATACCAGGTTTAAGCTTGGTCCCGCTTTTTCTGTGGAGATATAAACAATACGCTCCTCTTGGGTGGGTTAGTGCCCTGTTCTCCTGCTATGCATTGCTCTCTTTCCCCCAGAGCCTCCTTTCTGGTTGACTACCATATGTAGCCCTGGATTTGGTCTGGGCTCTACCATACTACCTGGACCTCACCCCAGCATTTGTTGTAGAGAGAAGCCATTTCCCTATGCTCCTTTTGCATTTTTTTAAGTTTAGCTGAGTAGACTCATCTTGTACTTGTCCTTTTGCACTTGGTTTACTTCACTTAACATAATTTCCTCCAGTTCTTCCCATACAGTGATATGTTTTATATGTTCATCACTGCTTTTCAATGATGTGTAGTACTTCACTGTATGTATGTACCACAGTTGTTTTTTTGTGCAGCATCATTGCCCTGGTGGGAGTAGGAAGCCCAGCCTTGCTCCTGGAGAGTTGCTGCTGGATTTGAACTGTCAACCCTGTGGGCCGCAGTCCTGCACACAACCACTAGGTCACCAGGGCTCAGCCTACCACAGTTTTTTAAGCCATTCATCAGTTGACAGAAATTTGGGTTGTTTCCAACTCCACCACGTTTGATAACTGTCTTTGCTATGTCCCATAAGTTTTGGTATGTCTTGCTTTCATTCTTATTGGCTTCTAGAAATTTCCTAATTTCATCTTCAATCTGGGCCATTATGCACTCCTTTTGGAATACAGATTTATTCATCCTCCAATTATTTGCTCGTTTTCTTCATCTTCCTTTTGTTAATTTTTAGCTTTATGGCACAGAGATCAGAGAGAAAGGTCTGTACATCAATGTGCTTAAATTTATGTAAATTCACCTTATGCCCCAGCACCTGGTCTAGCTTCGAATATGTGCCATGTGGGCTTGAAAGAATGTGAATTTTTTTGTATTTGGATGAAAAACTCTGTAGCTATATCTATCAAGTCAAATTATGTAATTGGAGTGTTTAGATTTCAAGGCTCCTTCTTCAGTTTCTTTCCCTGTGCTCTGTCTTTCTCAGAGAGTGGTGAAGTGAAGTCACCCACTATTATTGTCGATGCTTTGATTCCGTTTTTTCATCTTTTGGAGTGTTTGGTTGACGTATTCAGCAGGTCTCTCATTTGGGCAATATATGTTTAAATGCTTATTGGTTCCTTGTCTACCATTTCCTTGGACATTGTATAGTGTCCCTCCTTATCTATTTTTGTGGTTTACACTTTGAGATCAATTTTATCCAAGATTAGAATTGCTACCCCTGCTTTTTTGAATTGCTGTTTGCTTGGTATGTCTTTCTCCAATCTTTGATTCTCAGCTTATTTTTGTTTGTAGTCTTCAGATGTGTCTCCTCTAGGCAGAAGGTTGATGGGTTGTGTTTTCTAAGCCAATCTGCTAGTCTCAGTCTTTTAATGCCTGAGTTCAGTTCATCGATATTCAGGGTTATTATCTCCATCTGTGGACTCTGTGATGTCATCTTATACCATTTGGGTGTTGCCTTACTTCCCTTTCTTTTCAGAGTGTTGTGCATGTGTGTGTGAGGATCATTTGTAACTTCTTTCCAACCTTAACCTGTCTTGGGGGTTGTTTTCCCTTTGTTTCCTTCTGGGTAAGGTTGTTCTATGTGGCGGTCTCTTACGTATACTTGGTGAGTGCTGTTCTTCTGCCCATACTGGGTCAGCAAGAATCTTTTGTAGGACTGGATTTCTTCTAACGTATTCTTTGAGTTTTTGCTTGTCTGGAAAGACTCTTACTTCTCCATCTATCTTGATAGATAATTTGGCTGGGTAGAGTATTCTTGGGTTTGCTTTATTTTCTTTCAGTTTTTGGAATATATCACTCCACTCTCTCCTGTTCTTCATAATGTCTGCTGATAGGTCTTAGCATATTCTTACTTGGGAACCATTATATGTGACTGTTTGTTTTTCCCTAACTGCTCTCATGATTTTCTCCTTTTCCTCAAAGTTGGATAGTTTAATTATTACGCACCTTGGTAGCTTCTTCTTGGGATTCAGTATAGCTGGTGTTCTTTCAGCCTCCTGAACAGTTGCCTGATTTTCATACATTAAGCTGTTTCCTCCAAGAATTCTCTGACTATTGTTGCAGATGACTTCTTTGCCATGTCTTCCTCCATAATCCAATTACTCTGATGTCATTCCTCTTCATAGCATTAAACATAGGTCTTAGTTTTTTCATCTTCTCTGATGATCTTATTAGATTGTTTTTGCATTTGTTAAAGTCCACTTGGCTATCCTCTAGGTGTTCTGCTTCCTCCGATCGATTCACAAAGTACATGAGTCTGCCCTTGGTTTTTGTTATATCATCCCTGAGCTCTTGTATGTCCCTTTGGTGTATGGACTTTATTTCTTCTATCATTTCATCCTTTTTTCTGTATTGTTTCCCTGATATCCTGTATGACTCCAAGCAGCATTCTGGAAATGTCTTTCTGTGGCAAATCAATGTCTGCTTCTTCTATGCATGCTGTTAGGTTCAGGATATCTTCTGTTATCTTTTGTTTCTCCTGTTTTTTCATTGAGGTCATTGGAGCTGATTGCTGTTGGCATTGCTTTGTTTTAGAGGAGCCAGGTGCCATTTTCCAAGGACTAAAAGGCACTGGCTCTCTCTGGGAGGCCACTTTATCCTCCTGTGGCTTCCTTCTTTCCATAGTTAATCAGTATTCCATTATTTGGAGGGCAAGTTGGCTGGTATTCTCAGGGAACACTGGTCTGATTGTTGTCGACTCACAAGGATGGTGCTGTACTGCATGATCTCAAGCTGTGAAGGTGTGAACCATGGCAACTTATCACAGCTCTTTGTGACACTGCAGAAGGCATATGTGGTGTCTGATGCAAGGGGAGTGCCACAGAAGGCTGGTTGGTTGCCTGATTTTGTGTAGACTACCTCGAATGGTGGGTGGAATTGCCCTGACCAGGTATATGGCTGCAGAGGTTGGGCAGAGGTTCCCACAGCAGTGGAACATTGGGGAGTGTTGACTGAGCTGCCTTAGGCTGTATGAGGCACAAAGGCAGGTGGGAGGAAGTTCATTCAGTCACGTAGGACCAAAGAGAATAGATAGGCGCTCTACCAGCCAAACGGGCAGGAATTCCCTGGGAAGAAGTTGTTGGGCAGAATATCCCCTGATGGAGGGTGGGTGGACTTTCCTCGCTCAGGCTACTCTATACAGGGTGGAGCTCTCCCAGCTGGATGGAGAAGATGTAAATGTTCAAGGCTAAGGGGAGTGTTCTGGAAGTTTACAGTGGTGTGTGAAAGAAAATGAAAGAGACCAAGAGGAAAATCACCAAAGAAGTAAACCCACTGAAACTGTTGGGGGTAGAGAGAAGAGAGGGAAACAAATGTAACAATATAGCTGGGCCCTGACCGTTTCTCCCTGAGTCTGTGGCAATCTGTGGTTGTGTTGAGAGAAAGCCTCTGTGCTGGCTCCAGATGATCCCAGCTTCAGCCGAGAGAGTGGCGGGGCTAGGTCAATCCCTAGCGGGGCTCCACTGTGGTAAGCTCCCAGCCCCTGACAACCTTGTGGCTCTGTGCCTATGTATCTTATGATGCTCCTTCTGTGGTCCAAGAGTGTTGAATTTCCCTCCGAGCAGCTCGTCTGGTTTCTGCGGAATCCCTCTAGTATGTGTTACTCAGTTACCGTCTTCCTGGAGATCTGGTTTGGGTCTTTTATGCCTGATACCCGATCCCTTCGACACCTCATGATCATTAGGCTGGTGTACATCTTTCATGTGGACTTTGTGGATTCTCCGCCAAATGGCCACTTGTTTAATGTCAAGCCTTTAGGACCCCAGATGCTACCTCTTTTGATGCCGGGCACCATCAGTTTTCTTCACTGCATTTGCTTACATACACATTTTGTCTTCAGCTTTGGTGTTGGTAAGGTGAGCATTACAGAGTGCTGGGTTGATAGAACAAAGTGTTTTTGAGTTGAGAGAGTCTTTGAGTGGAGGCCCAATGCCCATCTAGTTAATTTTTGTTTGTTTGTTTTGTTTTCCTCTTTACATAGTACCTATTTGTAGGTTTCTAGAGTGAGTAATACTTCATTTCTTGAAGAATTTACACCAAAGTTCATTTGAAATGCAAGTGGGATTTTATGAAGGACAAGACAAGTTTCTGGTTTTACAATCTCAAAGAGTACCTGCTATCCCTGGGAAGCATTCCAAGCCATGCAGAAGCTGTACTGAAATTCACAACTGGGCACGAAGAAAAATGTGGAAAAGAGCACCCATTCATGTGCAACTGGAGGTGGGGGATCCTGAAGGCCAGAAGCCCAAGAACCACAGGAATTAAGAGCTTGTTGGACGCAGAGACTGGAGGCCCCGAATAGGCCTGGAGCAGACCCTGAGGGAACACAGCTATGTATACATGTGCACCCCTACCCTCCAACCTGCCACTGACCAGAAGCAGGGTAAAGCGAGGCTAGCCTTCTCACAGGCAGTACATATAAAGCCTGTTGTTGGGGCGGCATGGTTGATGGTATTAGTTGACCCCATGGGCTGGGTTAAGCCCCTGAGGATAATGTCATGAGCATGGGTCTAGTTTGGTCTGCCCAGGTGTACCTCACACCTAGTTCAAGAGTTTGGGTAGGAGCATGCTCAATTTGAAATCTTTATAGACATCTGATTTCCTTCCAACCTCCTCTAGGGGGACCCTTGCAGGCATAAGAAGAGCAACCCCTTTGTCCCTAAACCTACCTACCTAACATATTTACCTCAGGTATGTTCTTTAATTTTGTTTTGTCCATTCTCTCCCACATAGAGGACTTCCTTCCAGTGCTCTGGTGCTGGACCTCTGCTCCCAGTGCGCTGGACTTAAAGCATGGCTGAAAGTTCCCTGGTTGTCAGTATAGCTGATTTAGTGGGCACAGGCAGAGGATTTGGGAAGGTTTACATCTAACCCCATTTAAACATATCTTTCCCTTTGGAATATGACCTTCCTCTCATAATTTCCTCATCTTTTGGGCTGGAGGGCAGGAGGGACCTTGGTAGGGCTTTAGGAGACGGTGAGGTTTTAGAGAAGAGGTTCTGCATTGAGCTGCAATCTGCGTGGTTGGTAAGTCAAAGGCATTAGCAGCTCTGTGGGAGAAACACTGGGCTGTCTACTCCTATAAGCAATCACCATATATACTTGTCTATAAGCCAAGCTTTTTCAGCATACTTTTAATGCGGTTTTTGTGGTAAAATTAGGTTCTTCAGCGGATATTTGGGTGGGCTTATAGTCGAGTCTACACAATACATTCCTCACAAGGGGATTGCTGTGAGTCGGCATTGACCACGTGGCAGTTTGCGTACCGGGGAAGGTTTTACCATTTGCCATGTAAATTTCCGCTTCATCCTACACTTTGGATCTGGAAACCCCCAGGAATTCCTAGGCAGTGCAAGCAGGTGAGTGAGGTGAGGAGTTAACCACAAAGGTGGAGGGTCCAGTCTCCTCCCAGGTGACTCAGAAGAAAGGCCTGCTGAGCTGTCTGACATAGAAAACGCATGGAGCTGGGTGCTGCTCTGAAGCACAGGTGTAGGAGACGCCCCTCGGCAAGGAAGAAATGAAAACGGACTCTTTTTCAAGCCATGTTCATGCCATCATCCTGATTTTAGTTCCTCATTCACTCCCCCTGCCAATTCTAGATGCAATGGGGCCTTTGAAGGAGGCTGTGAGGGTCACCAGGTTGGCTTCTCACTCTCTCCCCAGCTGCTTTGGGTTTTAGAATTCTTGCTTCCAGCAAGTCTATTTGCTTTATTTATGCTTTCTAGCATCCAAACTTCTGTTTGATTTTTGTTCTTTCTTATCCTGTTTATGCCATTCTTAAAAACAAATCTCTCCTCGACTGGGGATGCAGGACGTTTGAGAGAGCACTTTGTATTTCAACAGGCTGGCTTATTTGGCACTCTGAAATTATTCCCCGCCTTGCCCAGACTGTTAAGTGAAAAATATCAGAAAAACAAACAAATCCCAAACTCAAGCACTGCACCAGGTCACAACCTTCCACCCTTTCCCCACTCCTGATTCTCTCAGTTATTTTGTTCCCTTCTTTGGCCACTGTTTCCCTGAAGATAGACACCGAGATGAGAGGCACCGAGAGCAAGCCAGAATCTGCACTGTCTTTGGGCCAGTCTGCCATGTGCTCAGTTCTGTTAGGAGATGCCAAGAAAGGTGTCATCACCCGCGAAGGCTGCCCGGGCCGTCAGGGCGCTTTATAGTGCAAACAGAGGTGAACGCCAGAGCTATCGCATCACGGGAAACCACCAGAGCCACACTCTGTTAGAAGGAAAAGCAGAGTTTGAAAGAAAAGAGAGCAAGATTTTGGGAATCTGGGGACACCCCAGGACTCAGCAGGGTGCTCCAAATTATAGGAAGAGCACAAAGTGCCAGCTTTGTGCTATTTTTTAATGGAAAATTCACTATATTATGTTAGGATTTAGAAAGCTATATTGTTGACATTATATTGGGTGGTAGAATCACAGGGCACAAGACTCAAGCCATTCAAAGGAGTTAGCTCCAGGTCCTGGTCTCCAGAGCGGCACCAGGGCTCTGGCTAAATGTTCTTAGGAACTGAGAAGACACCTCTGTTTATGTTCAAGAAGACTTCAAGACTTCAGGCCCAGAGTTGACTGATGACGGAATTCTGAGGGAGCACCTTGGTCTAGAACGTAGCTGAGTCACAGGCATGGGAAACCACAGGGAGAAGGTACAAAGGCCACACTCTGCTGGGTGGTGAGATGCCATGGAATAGACTCCCACCCACAGTGGCAGTGAGTTGGAGGGCTGTCCTGGCTCCCGGGTGCCTCCTGACTCCAGGAGGAAGGTTTGAAGGGCTGACCACAGTGACTAGCATGGGAACTCACGGCCAATTCGGAAACCAAGAGAGGGTAGCTGGGGCCAGACACTGAGAGGCAAACACAGGCATCATGCTGTGCAGTATTTCTCGGGTCACTGGGCAGAATAAAGACACATTGGTATATCCTCTATTGCTGCTGCTCTTGAGGGAAGCAGGGGTTACAAACTACAAAAACAAGCTTCCCACTGCCAGGTAGATTTGGGCTCTCAGGGACCCGATGCAAGGATTTCTTGGGGTAGAGTCAACAAAGCTCCATGTCCAGAGGCTCGACGTGACAAAAAGTCACCAGGAGGCTGCCAAACGCCCACCCTTCTTAAGGTTTTGATTTCAATTTCCTAATCTCTGAAGGCACTGTGCTCTTTTTGTTTTATAACTCTTCATTGTGCTTTAGAACAAATTGTTTGTCCATCTGCCAATCCATACACAATTTGTCTGGTGACACTAAGTGCAATTCTCTCTGCCCACGTCCTCCCGGTGTTTACTCTTTCCATTTGTCCCCCTTTCCTATCCTGGCAACGCTTTCTTTTTGGACCAAGCCAAGCAAAACATCCTCTCAGCACACATCTTTTAACAATTGCTCTGTAAACT
>PVJH01014220.1:0-44412 GCA_004026705.1 Nesogale talazaci
CCTTCCTGGTATTAGAACAATGGTAACTCGTTTTCAGCTTATACCTTAAAATTATGACATAACATTGAACTTTTGATGTATATTAGTACCAATTTTTCTAACAACTGCTTGTTCCTTTAGGGTTGTTACAAATTTTCATCACTGTGTAAGAACTCTGTTTCAAAAAGAAATTAGCGGGCTGAGCCCCGGTGGCGTAGTGGTTGTGCGCGGGACTGCGGCCCACAGGGACAGAGGTTCAATTCCAGCAGTGGGGCTGGGCCTCCTACTCCCACCAGCAGAGAGCAGTGATGCCCACCCCCCCCCCAAAAAAAATAAAAGAAATTAGCCTCTTAACATATTTTTCACATTTGCATACTTGTTAGCTTATGGTCATATACATTTTTTTTCATTTAGAGTTTGTGCATTTAAAAATGGAAAAATCTTTAAAATCCATGTAATGAGAAATAGAGGCAACAGTATTTTGAATGTAATAATATGAAGGGAATAAGGACCAATCTCTTAACTTTTTTGTACCTTCACTCTAAAGAAGAAAAAAATGTAAACAAATATCAAATTCTTATGTTTATCCCGTTGTTTTGTCCATTTTAGTGAAACTTCTTTTTGTGTATTGTACAATTGAGCCAGCTGAGCCAGCTGAAGATTCAGTTTGAACCACCACCTACTTTGTGGAAGAAAGACTGGTTGTTCAAGATGGGGCTGTCTACTCCCATAAAGAGTGACAGTCTGGGGCAGTGCCCCGGTGGCGTAGTGGTTGTGCGCGGGACTGCGGCCCACTGGGCCGGAGGTGCAATTCCAGCAGTGGGGCTGGGCCTCCTACTCCCACCACCAGAGAGCAGTGATGCCCCCCTCAAAAAAAGAGTGACAGTCTAGGCCTGAGCCCTGGTGGTGTAGTGGTTGTGTGCGGAACTGCAGCCCAATGGGCGGGCGGTTCAAATCCAGAAGCAGCTCTCCAGGAGCAAGGCTGGGCCTCCCACTCCCACCAGAGGGCAGTGACGCGCCCCCCCGCCCCCCAAAAAAAGAGTGAGAGTCTTGAAAACTCACAGTGGTGGTACTACCCTGTTCTCTAGGGATGCTTTGAGTCAGAATTGGCTCTATGGCAGTGAGCTTTGTTTTACATATGAAGGTAAAAACTGACTGCATGTGTCATACCTCATTGTCTCCAACTTTGTGAATCATTAAACATCATTATAATTGTAAATTTTATTATGTTTACCCATGGTCATTGAGTCTATTCCAAATTATACTTACTTTTAAATTGAGTTTCTGAAGCTAAACTTTACAGGAGCAGAGAGCCTCTTTCTCTCACAGAGTTGCTGGTAGTCATGCGGCTAGCAGTGTAATGCTTAACCTATAGGGCCCTCCAGGCCTCCTTAGCTAGATGTATACACTCTTTATAAACTATTCTTTATGTCGCATAGTAGTTTGATTTCAATACAGAAAAATAGTAAGAATTTATGGTGATAGTAAAAATGAGGCCCTCTTCAATGGTGAGTTCTTACAAGGAATTCTGCTGTATTCTAATATTTGAAGATACTTGAAAGTTTCAGAGCTTTAAACTTTTTGAGAACTGAATTGTGTGATACATGGAAAGAAACATGAGCTAATAGAATATAAAACTTGTGGGGAAATGGGGAGAAAGATATTTTTCTTTCAAATTAAAGATTAATTGCTGTGCTGTGTTGATGATGTTTGGGCTGTTGGTGTTAAGGAGCCCTGGTGGTGTAGTGGGGTTTTCGGCTGATAATTAACTTCAAGGTCAGCAGTTCACAATCACCAGCTACTCCATGAAAGGAAGATAAATCTTTCTGCTTCTATAAAGATTCACAGTCTTTGAAATCAAAAAGGGCAATTCTACTCTGCCCTAAAGGGTTGTTCTGAACCAGAATTGACCGTGGCTCAAGTGGCAGTTTGACTTTGGTTTTGTGTAGTTGTTGGTGTTAGATGATGTTTGATGGCATTTTTTTTTCTGTGTAGGTGTAATGGATAGGTAACAGAGAAGACTTCACCTTTGTTCAGGGAGTCAAAATGACTGAGTGCTTCCTGCCCCCTACCAGCAGCCCCAGTGAACATCGAAGGGGGGAACATGGCAGTGGTCTTACTCGAACCCCAAGCTCTGAAGAAATCAGCCCCACCAAATTTCCTGGATTATACCGGACTGGTGAGCCCTCACCTCCCCATGACAACCTCCATGAACCGCCCGATATTGTGTCTGATGATGAGAAAGATCATGGAAAGAAAAAAGGAAAATTTAAGAAAAAGGAAAAAAGGAGTAAGTGTAATTTTTCTCTATATTTTAGATATATTTTAAAATAATTTCCTAATCTAATCATATGTACCTGTTATCTTTTGAAAATATATTCAGCTGGAGTATTTATTATTGAGGGTCCCAATATTTTTATCTTACTTGTTTTATGATGTTAGTGTCACAAATAAAAATATCAAACTTGAAGCAGTAATGAGAGTTTTCGAGTAGAAATTCTTTAGTTATGTAAAATAATGCATAAATGGTAGATGTTAGAATTTTACTCTTAGATAACATTTGCCCTTTTGTAATCTTGTTTTCTTGAGTGGATTGTATATGTCTTTTAGGAACTGTTGGTGCTCATATGGGCCCGTCCGTGTCTTGGAACATCGGAGTCAATTCATTAAGTTCAAATTAGGTCCCAAATCTCATTTTCTGAATCATCTAAATTAATTATGGATAAAACTTTAGGTTTATTTCATCACAGGGCAAGATTCCTCTTTATCTGTGAACTTCTGAAATCTACAATAGAAATTTTTGACTGCCAAAGGATAGTGGTAAATGTGCACAAAGCAAGCATTTCTAGTGTAAATGGGGAGAAGTTGGAGGAAAAGAAGGAATAAGAAGTCCAAAACACATCAGAACAATTTATACGAGCTTGAAAATAATACTATGGTCTCTGAGATCATCTAGACACTAGCCTTGCCCATCAGATTCTGGATATTGGCCACGCTTTCTGGAATCTGGTAGATGGTTCTCCACCCTGGTCTTCAGCTCTCCTTTTAGACCCACTGAGACAGCAACTGTGCTCTCAACTTTGGATAGCCCCATTTTCCTAGTCAAGTTGAGTCGCAGTCTGACCGATCCCCCTGGCCAGTCCTGTTCTTCAGGCAGCCCCACCCTACTGGCAGGCCTTAGCAGCAGCCCTACCCTATGGACCAGAACTGAGGAAGATCCAACAATTGTTACTATTCCTGAGCCCAATGCAGCCACTGTGTCGAGTGGCTTGTTGAGGGCCTTCCTCTTTTCCCACTGCTCTTCCCCTTTACCAAACATGATGTCCTCCAAAGTAGGTAAGATGAAGTTTTGTTATCCTTGCTCTAAGGAGCCCTCTGGCCTGACTTCTTCCAATACAGACCAATTTTTCCTTTTAGCAGTCTGTGGTACTTAGCAGTATTCTTCTCCAGCACCACAATTCAAGTGCATTGATTGTTCTACAGTCTTCCGTGTTCAGTGTCCAGCTTTCACATCCTGTGATGCAATGGAAGATACCACGCCTTGAGTCAGGCACACCTTACACCTCAAAGTCCTTGCTCTTACTCTGTGGAGCCTTATGCAGCACATTTACCTAATTCACTACCACCTTTTGATCTATTGACTGCTGCTTTCATGAGCATTGATTGTGGATCCAAGTAAGACAACATCTTTGAGAACTTCAGCCTTAATCATGTTACCTATTGGTGCAGTTCTGAGGATTTTGGTTTTTCTTGCATTGACATGTAATCCATACTGAAGAATACAATCCTTGATCTTTATCAGAAAGTGCTTCAATTCCTCCTCACTTTCAGTTAGCAAGTTTATGTCATTTGCATCCTGCAAGTTGTTAATAAACCTTCCTCCAGCCTTGATACCCCACTCTTCTCCATATAATCCAGCTTCTCTGAGGATTTATTTGCTAAGCAAACAGCTTGATCAAGTATGGGGAGAGGACACAACCTTGATGCACACACACCATGCAGTATTCCCTTCGTCTGGTCTCCCAACTGCCCCTTGATCAGTGTGTAAGTTCCAAATGAAAACAGTGAAGTGTTCTGGAATTCCCATTCTTCTCAATGTTATCCGTAGTTTGTTATGGTCGACCCTATTCCTTTGGATAGCCAATGAAAAACAAGCAAACATCTTTCTGCTATTCCCTGCTTTGAGCCAAGATAATCTGATAACATCAAGCAGTGATATCCCTTTTTCCATGTTCTTCTCAGAATCCAGCCAGAATTTCTGGCAGTTCCCTGTTAATGTACTACCTCAACTGTTGTTGGATGTTTTTAGGAAACATTCTATTTGTGTATGATATCAGTGATAGACTTCTATAGTTGAAGCATTCTGCTGGATCACCTTTCTTTGGAATGAGCACCAATATGGATCTCTTCCAGTCACTTGGCCAAGTAGTTAGTTGTCTTCCAAATTCCCTGGCATAGACAAATGAGTGTTTCCAGTGCTCGTCAGCGTTCTGAAATATTTCAATGGACACTCCATCAGTTCCCGGAGCTTCATATTCTGCTGATATGGTTTGTGCACTTTGAGTTTCTTCTCTCAGCACGTAGGTGCTTGCTCCTGTACTACTCCTGAAGTAGCTGAGTACAGACTAGTTCTTCTTGATACAGTGATTCCGGTTCTTTTTATTTTCCCCCCAAAGCCATTTATTGGCGTTCATGCAGATATATCATTTCACAGTTTTATCAAATCAAGCAGTATTGTACAATTGATGCCGCAGTCGGTTTCAGAACCTTTTTCTTCCTTCTTGAACTCCTTGACATCAGCTCCTTTTTACCCTCCTCCCTATTGTACCTTCCTGAAACCCTTATTCTCCTTGCTGTCCCTATATAGGCACTTCAGTTCTGGGGTTCAAGTACTGGAAAACATTAACATAAATTCAAGTGACCCCTAATGACATAACACATCTGAGCTAAACTCCAATAGGAACAAAAATGAAAAAAACTAAAATGATCCTGAGTATTTTTTTCCATCTCTGGATGTTTCCTGCATCATTCGATATTTTGCCTATAGAATATTTTAAAACTGTAAAGCTGTAACTCGAGCCTTGACTTTTTTTTTTGAGTTCTTTCTGTTCCCAATGTGCTGTACACACATTGCTTTTTGCTTTTCTTATTCAAAGTCCTTGCACATTTCATTATAATATTTGACTTTGTCTCCTAGAGCTGCTCTTTTTCAGCTACTTGAAGGTATCCTTTCTTACATTTGCTTTAGCTACAGAAGGGGCAAGTTTCAGTCTCTTCGGACATCCACTTTGATCTTTTCTTTCTTTCTAGTCTTTTTTTTTTTTTTTTTGGCTTAATGAGTGATGGTCTCAATGTCCTCCCACAGCTTGCTTTGTCTTCTGTCATTAGTGTTCATTGCCACAAATCTGCTTTTGAGATGTTCTCAGAATCCAGGTAGGACAGACTTAAGGTCATATTTTGACTCATGTAGATTTGTTTCAATTTTCCTCAGCTTTATCCTGAACTTACAAAAGAGCAATTGATGTCCTGTTGCACAGTTGGCCCCCAACCTGCTTTTAGCTTGCTGATAGTACATCATGTCTCCCCACATATGTAGTCAATTTGATTTTGATGTATTTCTTCAATTGTTGGAAAACGGTATTTTCTATGACCAAGTTGTTAGTTTTGCAAAATAGCACTTGACTTCCAGTTTCATTTGTATCACCAAGTCAGTATTTTCTGCTTACTGTTCCTTTCTCTTTGTTTCCAATTTTTGCATTCCAATCACCAATAATCATCAATGTATCTTGATTGCATGTTTGATCAATATCTGACTGAAGTCATTGGTAGAATTGTTTGATTTCTCCACTCTTGGAATGTGTGATGTATGAATTTAGGAAAATGAGAAAAGGTCAAAATGAAATATAACTCATGAAGATTGATATTGCAGGTATTAGTGAGCTGAAATGGACAGCTATTTACCATTTTGAATCAAGAAATCATGTGATTTAACTATGCCATGAAGAACACGAGAGGAATGTGGTGACATTCTTTGTGAGATAGGATCTTGTTAAATCTATCAAGAAGTACAAGTACTTAATCTGTGATTGAATTATATCTATCCACCTTGAAGAAAATTCAACCACTACAACTATAATTCAGCTTTATCCACCAACCACAAAAGCGAGTTATGAAGAAATACCAAATCTACTTCCATGTTAGAAAGATCACACTTATAGTACCAAATTCTGTCTTAGTTACCTAGAGCTGTTATAACAGAAATACCAGTAGAAAATAACAGAAATTCAGTAGATAGCTAAAGCAAACAAATGTATTTTCTCACAGTTTAGGCTAAGAGTCTGACTTCAGATCACTAACTGAAGTTAGAGAAAAATATCCTTTCTGTTGGCTCTGAAAGTGTTTATGTCTTTGGATTTTTTCCCCTTCTTTGAACAGCTCCATAATTACAGGCATACAGTTTTGAATTTATAACACTTTTTTTGAGGGATGAAGTTTAATCCATAATAATATCTGTCTAACCACAATGAGGACCAGGAAGCCGATTGTTATTCGCACCCTAGATAGTCCTTTTACTGCCTCTTCCAAGATAATCTTTCCATCCTCAAAAAGAAACTTTCACTATAGATTGGTACCTCCTAATTTTGAACTTCATGCAAATGGAGACTTTTTTGAGTATGTTGCCACATTTTATGTGTGTGACGTCCTCCATGTTATTCCTTGTGATTCTTATTTGTTCATATTTCTTGCCAGATAGCATTTCATAGCTTGGCAGGCCAGAAATATTTATCCTGTTGACTGCCATTTGATTGTCTTCAATTTTTTGACTGTTAGGAATAGTGCTTCAATTGTGTATGTCTTTTGGCATACATGCTTATGCATTTCTGGCTGCTTATACTGGACAGTGGAATTGATTACTTAACAGCTCGTGCTTATTTCAACTTTAATATATACTGAGAAATAACATTTCAGAATGGTTGTGTGGAAATAACATTTCAGAATGGTTGTGTGGGCTTATTTCCTCCAACAATGTATGAAATTACTTTATATAAAAAATTAAGTCAAAATTTTTGGCATTTGGATGATATGTAGATTACCGTATTTTTGTTAGAGGACAACTTAGTTTGTAAGGTAGGCTAAAAAGAGGGTGGCGGTTTCTGAGGAACAAAACCACGATTACACTCTGAAATTATACAAAATACTGGGTATTGGCAGGTGTATGAAAACCAGGGGTATTGGTTCAGGGAAGTGGCTGATAGATGTGGGCATCATAAAAAATTAGGAGGTTTTATTTTTTTTAATCAATCTTGTGTACATTTGAGGCTTCAGTCTCAACTACAGTCTCAGCCAACAGCTAATGACAGGAATGTGAAGTACGATCAGGGAACAGTCAGAGCATTTGTGATGGAGATCACTACAAATCCAGACCTTACATATGAAAAAACCTAAGTTAATTGAAGTTACCATATATACTTGAGTATAAACTGACCTGAAAATCAGCCATGGCACATAAAAACTGCCTTAAAAATATCTTACTTGTTATACATAAGTGTATACATTAATTTATCAGAAGGTATTGTTTACCTTATGACATGATGCTGTGTTTTATAGAAGGACCTTTGTTTGGATGCCTTTCTGTGTACTCCTAATACTTGGGTTTGTCAAAATTCCTTTACTTACACACATGTGCCCCCCTGTGATGTGGCATTGTTACTCCTGCATCTCATATTAGGTATGAGGAAACCCGTTTTGTTACCAGGGGTGCCTGGGAGTGATTGGGCATAAAGTGAAAAGCTGGTTTGTTAATCCCAGATGACTCTGTTTTTAGAAAACATATGGACAGTTTGATATTAGGCAAACATAAAATTTATACTCCCTATATTTCTTTGGCAGCTGAAGGCTATGCTGCCTTTCAGGAAGATAGCTCTGGGGATGAAGCTGAAAGCCCTTCCAAAATGAAAAGGTCCAAGGGGATTCATGTCTTCAAGAAGCCTAGCTTTTCTAAAAAGAAAGAGAAGGACTTTAAAATAAAGGAGAAACCCAAAGAAGAAAAACATAAAGAAGAAAAGCACAAAGAAGAAAAGCATAAGGAGAAAAAGTCAAAGGACTTAACAGCAGCAGACGTTGTTAAACAGTGGAAGGAAAAGAAGAAAAAGAAAAAGCCAGTTCCAGAGCCAGAGTGGCCTCAAGTTGATATTCCAAATCTCAGACCCATTTTTGGAGTTCCTTTGGCTGATGCAGCAGAGAGGACCATGGTGTATGATGGCATTTGCCTGCCTGCAGTTTTCCGAGAATGTTTGGATTATGTGGAAAAGTATGGCATGAAGTGTGAAGGCATCTACAGAATTTCAGGTATTGGGTACATATAACTATTTTGATGGATTTTAAAAGTTAACTTTGATTTTTCTAAGGAAAGGAAAATGCTAACTTGTGAGGAAAATTGTTGACCATAACAACTTTACTCATTTTTGCAACTGGAACAAAAGCACCCCCCTCCCCTTTAATATGGTTTGGCAGTTTGCTTTTATTTCTTTTATTTTGGGGCATCACTGCCTCTGGTGATGCTTTTAAAATACTGTTTCCTTCCTTCCATAAAGACAATATCTGTTTATAGCTGTGGCTTCATAAGGTGAGACATAGTAAAACATAGGGGTAGTCATGTTGCCTCTCTATATGCTTTCTTTTCTGACTAAGCAGAGGTTTATGTAGTGAGTGACATCAGAGAAAAGCTACAGTGAAGGGTATCCATATTCTTCAAAAGCTACAGTGAAGGGTATCCATATTCTTCAAAAGCTGCTTGGCCTAGAAACACACTTGCTAATACAATTATACATTTTCTGAGCTCAGTTAAGGGGCATGAAATGCTATTTACTAAATGATTAGTCTTTAAATGGGAATGTTTTTATCAAATCATGCTTCTATTATGTGCCTTGATGCAATTGATTTTCCATTTAGCCACATCTCACATTTACGAAGATTCAGTTTCATACTTGGGCAAAGATATGTTTTAGATTGGTTGTGTAAAATGTGTAATATTTAAAAATGAAAAGACTTTATTTCTTGTGAAGGACTTCAGGCCGAGTTGCTTGCCCAGCGCCAAGCTCTGATCAGTTCAAATGGCATTTTGTCTTTTTCCTGTGGCCATGTGCTGCATTCAGTACTCTTTTTCTGAATACTGCTGCTAGTATATTGTAGCCGTGAGAATCAGTTTTAAGCCTGTCTACACTTGGTTCTCAGAAGAGGTACAACATTCAGACTAGATTCAGAGAACAGCACTCAAGGGCCTCCGGCCAATCAGAAAAAGAACGAGATTTTTCTTCTGCTAATGGTGAATTTTCTGTTGTTGGCTGGTTTTCTAGCAGATCTACTGCTGTTAGATAACTTAGCATTCCTCCCGTTCCAGGTACACGTCCCCATTGTGAGAACAGTGTGAACATCCTATTCCTACACATACACCCGCCCATATTGGGTTTGCTGCAAAGAGAAACTGAGGCCAGGCCAGCCAGAAAGAGAAGTGGGTTATTCTGCGCTCCTGGGTGAGATTCTGCAGTCTGAGAGTGGGGGCCAGTAAAGTTGCGCTGCGTGTGAGGGAGCAGAGAAAGGGATAGAAGCATCCGAGCTCCTGGGTGAGGTCACAAAGTCACACCTATCTGTGGTGAAGAGCAAGTTTTTAAGCTGGTCAGGAGGGTAAGTAAACAAGAAGGAAGAGGGCAGGAGCTGCAGCTTCAGGGGCTTAAGCTGTCTCCAGGCTCATTGTCCTGGAACCCCTTTGAAGCTAAGGGCAGGGCAGGCTGTTCCTAGTGTGCCTGACCCAACAGCCCACACATTTTTACTATCTGTTCGATTTCTCGGGTGATGAGAAGGAATTCATGTCAAAGTCTGGTTTATGATCCATGTGGGGTTTTTTTCTTTTTTTTTTTTTTTGGGGGGGGGGTGCATCACTGCTCTCCGGTGGTGGGAGTAGGAGGCCCAGCCCCACTGCTGGAATTGAACCTCCGTCCCAGTGGGCCACACCACTGGGCACACACCGCGCACAACCACTACGCCACCAGGGCTCAGCCCTGCGTGGATTTTTTTTTAAAGGAGAGAAGTTTCAGGTTGCATAGTTAATTGAGCACAGGACTGCACCCCCACACACTTGGCAACCTGAGGACAGATGCAGAGACAGACTGCAGCACCGCTGAACAGAAAGAAGAGAGGGAGGTGGTCTCCAGCCTTCTGGGCCCTGCGGCTGGGAGGTGTAATCAAGATACTGGCTGACCACATTGGCAGGATTAAGCCCTCCTGACTCAGGGCCTGAATTGGTGCATGCCCTTTAGCCTTTATCGGCTTCCAACCTCCTGAAGGGGGCTGTAGGCATAGAGAGGAATAACTCCCTATCTAGCTATCTAACATCTCCCTCCCTTTCATTAATCTCATTAATTAAAGAAACGTGTTTTATCTGCCCTTCCTTTGTGCTTGGGGAGGACTGGGGAGAGTATGCTTCCACCTCCCTTTTGTGGAGAATTCCTTCCATTGTCACGCTCTTCCCCTTTCATGTCTACCTTTTCCCCCTTTGCCTAGTTTTGTGTAGCTAACAATATTGTTTTCTGTTGAGATTTTGCTCATTCATTATTCTTTTTTGGGGGGGGGGGCGGGGGGAGGGTATCACTGCCCTCTGGTGGGAGTGGGAGGCCCACCCTTGCATCTGGAGAGCTGCTGCTGGATTTGAACTGCCAAACCCATGGGCCGCAGTACCGCACACAACCACTATGCCCCTAGGGCTCAGCCCCCTCATTCCTTATTCTTCAATAAGTTCCAGTTAATGTGGAAGATACTTTAAATGGTTATGTGATTTGTTGAATGACAGATTCTAGAGTAGTTTAAAAATTCTAATAGATTTTATTTAGGAATAAATCAAATTGCTGCAGCAAGAAAGCCTGGCACTCCAGAGGAGGTACTAAGAACTTGTATTTGGGAATTTCAGAAATTTCTCTTTATAAGGTCCTTTGGAGAACCTAGTTGGGAAAAAGTGTAATGAAAATGTGTCATGTAAACAGGGATCAGTCATTTCGAAGAAGACTGGGGTGGGGGAGTAAGTGTGGTTGGGCGCCACGTCCTTTTCTTGCCCATTTGTAATACCATCACCCCTAGCCCCAAGGGAGAAGGACCGACGCCTTCATTTTCCCCCTTGTTCCTGTTAAGAAAACGTCTTTTTTTTTTTTTTTCCATGCAAAAATAGCTCTTGCCTCAGACAGAAAGACGTTAGCAGTCCGGATGCCCTGCCAACCTCACATCTTTCCCCAGCTCCTGCTGGGCCCCCTCACCCCTCCAGGTACCTGGACTCACATCTATGCAGCCAGAGGGAGCACCTTCTGGTCCTGTCCTGTCCTGTGCCATTCTTACCTATGCCCCTTTGCCTGAGCCACTGTGTCTGTCCATCTCCCTGAGGGTCTGGACTAGTGTGATAACTTAGTACTGAAGGAACCTACTTTATTTTATTTTTTGGCATCACTGCCCTCTGGTGGTCATGGGAGCTACCCAGCCTTGCTCCCAGAGAGCCGCTGCTGGATTTGAACCGCCAAGCCTGTGGGCCTCAGTCCCACACTCAACCACTACGTCACTGGGGCTCAGCCCCCTACTTTATTTTTTTTTTAAATTATATCTCTCAGAGAGAGATATACCTCTGTCCTTGGCTCCGTGTGAATCCGTAGCCTGGTTTGTGATCCAAGTGAGGTTTGCTTCTTTTTGGCATCGCTGCCCCCCTGGTGAGAGTGAGAGGCCCAGCCTTGCTCCTGAAGAGCTGCTGCTGGATTTGAATTGCCAGCCGTGTGGGCTGCTGTCCCGCACACAACCACTATGCCACCGGGGCTCAGCGATCCAAGTGAGTTTTAAGTAAAAATAAAAGAAGCTTCAGGTTTACACAGGCACCTCAGGGCACTTTGCACCACAAGTGGAGTCTTGAGGCCAGAGGAGATTACTGCATGACCTCCAAGGAGCAGCTTGAGAAGTAGAAGCCCCTCTTTTATGCCCCACCCCCACCCCCACCCCCACAAGTCTCTGGGAGGCATGGTCAATGATCCTGGTTGACGCCATTGGCTGAAGTGAATTCACCTGGCCCAGATGGACCAATCCAGGTGTAATGCCTGCCTAGTTGCACCACCCCTTCCTGGTCTGAAGCTCGAACCTCTGATCGTGTATGATGGACACCCCGGTCCATGCTAGCTAAGTAAGGATTCATAGCTTTAATCTGAGCAAGTTTCAAGAGAATATGAATTTTCTAAGTTTTTTTGGTGGACACATTTTACCCTGTCTACTGTCAAATACCAACCTGGAGTTTCTATTAAAATTAAAAAAACTTTATTGAAGAAAGACTACAATGTATATCAAGCAGCACTTTGTGAGTATTCACAAAAGTATTTTGGCAAGAGGAAATGTTCAGAGTTTAAGTATAGAAAATCTGGGAACTTAAAAGGAAAAAACCCAAAGGGTTGGCATTTACAAAATTATATATATATATATATATTTTTTTTTAAATTTATTTATTTATTTTTATTTAGGCATCACTGCCCTGGTGGTGGGAGTAGGAGGCCCAGCCTTTGCTCCTGTGACCGGGAATTGAACCTCCGTCCTAGTGGGCCGCAGTCCCGCACACAACCACTACGCCACCGGGGCTCAGCCCACAAAATTATATTTTAATAGACAGAAAATGCAAGATCGTGTCACCATTGTTATATTACTCACTCTGCATTACAGTCTGTTAACTATGGGGGATAGGGGAGCGACTCATTTCTAGGCACATTCTGTGAGAAGAAAGGTGAATAGAGAAGCCCACTGGCTTCCCGGGGTATGCTTGCTCCACCTTTGAAAAGATCAGAATAAGCAATAAACAGCAAAGCTGGAGTACAGTCTGCAACTTTAGGACAAGTTTCTCCTATGTTACCCAAATCAAAAAGCCCTACTGCCATTGAGTGCATTCCAGCTCGCGTATAGGGTTTCTGTGACTAAATAGTTAGTCAGTCGCCCAGTGCCTAATCCATAGCAGCACCTTTTTCTGTATGCTAATGATTTCCTTCACACTTCATTGACATACATACATTTACATATATATAAAATTAAGGGGTATGATTTTCTTTTCACTGTAATGCAAATGCTTTATTTAGAGTGTCCATGTTTTCAAAGAAAATTTTTAAATAACAGGGCTGAGCCCCGGTGGCAGCGTGGTTGTGCATGGGACTGCAGCCACTGGGATGGAGGTTCAATTCCAGCAGCGGCTCCACAGGAGCAAAAGCTGGGCCTCCTACTCCCACCACCAAGGGGCAATGATGCCAAAAAAAAGAGAAAAATTTTAAATAAGTTTTCAAAATAACAGCAAAGTAAACAATATGTAGTGCTTGGTGGTAGTGTTGTGGTAATATATAAATATATGAGAGAAAGAGAGGTGGGTCTTTTCCAAGAATATTTAAAAGTCATTCCTTACTATGTTTTACTCATTATCATAAAAGCAAATAAAAGAGGGAATTGTTTTTTTTTACAGTTCTGCATCAAAATAAAGATCATGCAAAAATATAGTTCATACTATGATTTTTATAATTGGAAATATTTTATTTTGTCTGCTGGGTAAGCTATAAATGAACAGATTTTCAAATAAAATAATGTACAGACTATAAGCATTGTATTTGTTATAAAATGTTACTCAGTTTAGATAACATATTGATATTTATCATTAGAAACTATTCGTCTTAGTTTTTGACTTTTTTTACATAATTGGCCTGAAAACAACAAAAAGCTATGGTGTAGTCCGTTAGTGATTGAAGTCACTAAATTTTGTCACTTAAATGCAGATCGAAAACTGAAAGTATGAGAGGACACCCCCTCCCCAGAACCCAGAATTTGTCCCCAAAGCTCTGTATTTAAATTCATTTTACATAATAACCCTATCACCTTCAAAGTATTCTTCATTACACTTAATACATTTGTCAAATCTGCAATTCCATTTTTGGATACAATTTTCAAACTCATCTGTTTGGATGGCTGACAGCAACTCCCTCATTTTTCCCTTCACTTCTAAGTTGTCAAACCACTGTCCTTTGTGGAAACCAAAAGAAGTTACATGGAGCAAGGTCGGGTAAGTAAGGTGCATGGGACAAGAGAGGCAGGTTGTTTTTTGCCCCAAACTGGCACACTGAGATGGCTGCGTAATTAAGCAGGTCTATTGTTGTGGTGACAAAACCAGTCAGTCCCCTATCTGCCACAAATCAGGCCTTTTTGTCACAAGCTGTTAAACAATCTCTTCAGAACTTCTAAATACAAAGCTTGACTAACAATCTGACCCCATGAGACAAACGAACTCCAAATACATTATCCCCCTCACATAAAAACAGAGAGAGAGAGAGAGAGAGAGAGAAAATCATCTTGATTTTTGATTTCACTTGACAAACTTTTTTTGGGGGTGAAGTGACGATGGCATCTTCTACTGGCTTGATTGATGTTTGCTTTCAGGATCAAAAGAATAGGACCATGTCTTGTTACCAGTAATGACCTTGGTAAAAAGCCTGGCTCTCTTTGGAGCTGTTCTCTGAAAGCATGGCATGTTTCCACCCAGTGTCTTTTTCCTGGCCAGTCAGAACCTGAGGCACAAATTCTACAGCGACCCTCTCATTCCCAAGTCTTTCATGAAAATTCACTGAAATGAGCTCCCAGATAGTCCTGAGAAGCCCTATCTCTTCAATGGTCCGTCAGGTGGTCTTCGAGCACAAGTACATGAATTTTGTGGACATTTTTGTCCGTTTAGGAAGTTGACAGGTGTCCAGAATAAAGTTTGTCATCATTCGACATCTTACCTGTTTCAAAACAAAAAAAACCACTTGTATACTTGAGTTTTTCCCATAATGCTGTCTTTATAAACCATGTACAACATCACATTTTCTGCATTACTTTTCCTGAGCAGGAAACAAAATTTCACAGCCACACCCTGTTCTCTTAAATCAGTCATCACGAAAAGTGAAGTTCAAACGAAACTGCTTATATGAAAAAATTCACTGACCAGAGAGAACCTTTCCAAGCGACCTGACTGGGTGCACTAATTCAGAGGGAGTTGCTCGATGTTTGCCTGTAAACATGTACTATGAAAACTCTGTCCAGCAGAGGTTCTTTCCCCCACCCCCTTTTTTTTTTGGGGGGGGGGGGGTGTTACCTCTTCCTATATAATGTTTGAAATCCATTCCTAAACTTCATTTCCCCCTTTTTTTAGTATCAGCATTTCATTTTAAAAAAACAGTTACAGAACTCAAGAGTGGAAATTGGGTGTGACTTCAGAGAGTGATTTTCAGTAATTTGAAGAGACTTTGTGAATTAGGCCTTGGGCTGCTCTGTGTAAAGTCAACTATTTAAACACATTCTAAAGATAAATGGTCTTGGAAACCCTAGGTAGGATTACTATATGTTGGAATCAATTTGATGGTATTGGGTTTTGTTTAGCTATTGGACTTTTTTGTATTTTAAATGTAATTTTTCATGATTTTGGGGGGGACTTACATCCATATACTGAGTTTTGATTTATGCTCATGTTGTGATTAATTAGAAAAAGCTGTTAGCCTGTTATGGTGGTGCCACTTCAACTAACACGACATCGGTACCTGCTACGCAGAGCAAGATGCATTCTTTAGTTATAACTTAATTTTTTTCAGAATTTTTTCCTATTAATTTTTGAACCAGGAACTCTGAGTCAGAGTGCTTAAGCACTCAGCTGTTAACAGAAGGTTGATGGTTTGAACCTCCCAGCCGCTCTGTAGGAGGAAGATAACTAGTTGGCTTTCATACAGATTTCTAGACTTAGAAGCCCAAGGGGGCAGTTCTAGTTTGTCCTCTAGGTTCACGGAGAATTGGAATCACCGCGTTGGCAGTGGGTTTTGGAACCTTTAATTTGTTTATTTTTTCTTGAGTTAGTATTTGATTAATATGTCCATGTATGAATAGTGAGATTTTCCGTTATATAGCTTTTGGTAGATACAATCTTAAAGTGTTGTCTTTTGCGTTTTATTATTTATAGAAGGACTACCTGAAACTTGTGCAGATAAATAATTTATAACTGTTTTCCTATGTCCCTAGTAGGGGTGCTGATGGTGATAATGAAAGCTTATGTGTTTGATTTCCTTTTGGGGGCATTCTCTTTCTCTTTTTAATTTGAATGTGTTAAGGAATTAAATCAAAAGTGGATGAGCTCAAAGCAGCCTATGACCGTGAAGAGTCTCCAAACTTGGATGAATACGAACCTAACACTGTAGCCAGTTTGCTGAAGCAGTATTTGAGAGACCTTCCGGAGAATTTGCTTACCAAAGAGCTGATGCCCAGGTTTGAAGAGGCTTGTGGCAAGGCCACAGAGGGTGAGAAAGTGCAGGAATTTCAGCGCTTACTGAAGGAACTGCCGGAGTGTAACTATCTGCTCATTTCCTGGCTGATTGTACACATGGACCATGTTATCTCCAAAGAGCTGGAAACAAAGATGAACATACAGAATATTTCTATAGTGCTCAGCCCAACAGTTCAGGTATGTGGTATTCCCTGTAACCAGCCCCTCAAATATGGGCCCTGGGAATCTGTAACTGGGCAGCCTATAGATCCATTAACAATTATGCTCCACGCTGCAGGGTCAATTGATTCAACAACAGTGGGTTTGGGTTTGCTGTTATATGCTAGATTAGCTTGGCTATAGGCCATTTTTCCTTTCATCATTTGGAAGCCTTGACATATATGATGATGAGCTTATTCTATAAGTTGAGTTTTATATCATTTGAATATTGTATAATTTTTAGTGTGGGTTTCAGATGACAGTAATTAATTAGATATAGAGAAGAAGCCATGGTTACCTGCGATTACATACTTAATACTGGCATTTTAAAGATTTCAGATACTTTATCCTACAGCCTAATTGCTTAGTTATACACATACATATCAAACTCAGGAATAGAGGATCTGTTATATATTAATGTAGTCAAAGATTTAATGTGAGGGTTTTATAAGAAAAATAGGGCTGAGCCCCGGTGGCTTAAGTGGTTGAGTGCGGGACTGCAACCCGCGGGCTTGGCGGTTCAAATCCAGCGGCGGCTCTCAGGAGCGGCACTGCGTCGCTCCCATGACCACCAGAGAGCAGTGATGCCCCCACCCCCCAAAGAAAAGAAAAGAAAATAGAACTATTGAGTTCACTGGTATCTTATATATATAATGATTTTAGAATTTGTTAATTTAGAATAATTACACAAATTTTAGAATTTGTGTTCTTGCATTCTAATACAGATGGTACTATCAAAGAAGATTTAGGTGCATTGTTAGAGTAAGTTCCAGGTAGGAATTAATCTTTTTGATTAGTTTTCAGCCCATATAATATACTATGCTTGTAGCATATGATTGTCTTATTTAAAAATGTGCTATCCAGGTATGCAAAGTGGCAGCACACTTTTTTTGTGTGTGTGTGGGGGTGCCTCACTGCCCTCTGGTGGTGGGAGTCGGAGGTCCAGTCTTGCTGCTGGATTTGAACCTCCAACCCAGTGGGCTGCAGTCCCACGCACAACCACTACACCACCAGGGCTCAGCCCGGCAGCACACTTTTGATAAGGGATTTTTTCAGCCTCAAACCCTCATCAGTACTGCATGTGCTCTTCTCTCATTATTTCTTATTAGATTCCTGTCGGAGTTAAATGATCTCAAAAACCACTTGAAAATATTTTTTAAATCACTTAATACTGTAGTGATAGAAAAGTAGCAGTGTGTAGGTTGCTTAATTGCCAAACAATAGAGTTTTTCAAATTTATGTTTTACCTGTTATTATGGTGAGTAGTGTTTGGGGTATATAAAAAGCGCATGAGCAGCCATTCAAGATAAAACTATTGGTCTTTATACATTTGGGTAAAAGAGCCCAAAAGAGGAAACCCAAGAATCAGAAGGAACTGCCTTACAAGATTATTTGTCTACACAAACCACTGCCTTCTCCATTTTGAAACCAGAAGAACTACCAGGTTCTCTGGACATGCTCATCCATGCATTTTACGCTCAACAGTGCCCAAAGGAAGCTATTGTGAGGTAGTTAAAAAATTTCAACCAGGAAGGGGAGAGAATGTAACACATTTGTTATATGTGTAAAGATTTTGATAAATGCTGCCTGGCTACTTATGCCGCACATTCTGATCAAGAACACAGTAAATGAATTCTAATAAAAAGGGAGAAAAAGTAGAATAGAGCTTTAAATTACTAAGGCTAGAGGAATCCCGAAGACTACCCCCGGGTTGCTCTTCCAACAGTGAAACTGTCCTCTGAAGTCACCTTTAAAATAAGCAGCAGTTTAGCCTCCACAGTTTAAAGATGGTATTGCAGAGAGTCAACAGCTATTTTTAAAGCAGAGCACGAACTGGCACTCCTCAGCTTTTGCATCCTTTTCTTCGCTTCTTTTTTCAATCTCTTAGGATTCTTGAGTACGTGATTTAACTCACTTCCCCCCTCCCCCGCACTCATGTTAAAGATTAAAGCATGAACAATGAAGTGAATTTATAATTTTAATACTTTTCTTTAAAATATTTTATCTCTTCTTAGATTAGCAATCGTGTCCTGTATGTGTTTTTCACACACGTGCAAGAGCTCTTTGGGAATGTGGTATTAAAGCCAGTGACCAGACCTCTGCGGTGGTCCAACATGGCCACTATGCCCACACTGCCAGACACTCAGGAGAGCATCAAGGAGGAGATCAGAAGACAGGTGTGTGAAATGCCATCCCTGTACGGTTAGGCTTTTAAAGAACCACTTTTGATCTGGCAATTTGAAGACTGAGCACCACTCTTCACAGCTCTGGTTTATTGAGCACTGTTTTTGTGGGTCTGACTCTGTGTGAGCTGCATTCTTCATGGCACACTGAGACCAGAAATGTCTATCTGGCACTATTTCATGCAGATTAGAAGCAGCATGGTAGAAAGAACACAACTTTTGGTATCAAAAGATCTGGTTTTGAATTCTTGCTACTATCTAATTTACTGATTGGTTTTAGGCAAATTACTTAAATCTTCTTAAATCTCGATATTTTCAGTTTTAGACAAATCTTCATAAGACTGATGTGAAGTTTAATAAATGAAATAATGTGCTCAGAACAGTGCCAGGCACATAGTAAACAATCCAAAACATTCACTAATCCAGACAGGGCTGCTGCTTCCCATCAGACACACTGTACAGAGGACACTAAGATTTAGGAAGGTAAAGAAACTTTGTTTTTCATCTGCTTATTACTAAGCTCTAGCTATTAAAGCCAGATTTGAGCCAAGTCTAAGGCCTTTTTGATGTACTCCTTATATATAAGAAATAGTTAGAAAAAAATGAAGAACTGATACCAAGGGCTCAAGTAGAAAGCAAATGTTTTGAGAATGATGATGGCAGCAAATGTGCTTGACATAATGGATGGATGTATGGATTGTGATAAAAGTTGTATGATCTCCCAATAAAATGATTTTTTTTTTCAATAAAATGATTTTTTAAAAAAGTATTCAGGACAAAAAAAAGAAACTAACATTTGTTTGTAATGGTGGCTTTCGTTTTGTTTTATTTTTTGATGAGACTGAATAAGAAATGCAAGATTTTAATAAGATCCTCACTTACATTTGATTATTATTAAATATTTTATTTGAATATATATCATGTGGAACAGATTTCAAATTGTTGCTTGTGTGTTTTTTCCTTTTATCTGCTCAGAGCTCCCAGTTCTCACTGGTTAATGAGAGGGTTGAGGAAATGTGAATTAGTGACCAGGGGACCAGGGTAGATTACTGAATGAAAATGCAGTGCCCTTCCTTTTCTTTTTTTATTTAATTAGTTTGTGTATTTTTAAAACATTATTTTACTGGGGACCCGTATATCGCTTATCACAAGCTGTATAAATTGTGCCAGGCATGTTTGCTTGCCTGCTGCCATCATCATTCTTAAGCCATTTGCTTTCCTACTCGAGCCCTTGACATCAGCTTTTTATCTTTTCTCCTCATCCCGCTTCCCCCTACCTCACTAACCCTTGATATTTTATAAATTATTATGTCATTTTGTGTATTTGTAATAGTTTCATTAACCTACCATTCACATGTCACATATTTCAGTTGTTCAGTCACATAAGAATTGAGCAGTAATCACCACAATCAATTCCAGGACATTTCTTCCTTGTAATTGTTAGTTTCCCATTTCCTGTTAGTATGCCTTATCATGTCCCTTCAAATCTCTTAACCCAGTTATTGTCTCTTTAGGTTTACCTAAAGGCTTTGATAAAGGAAATTATACATAATCAAGGCAGAAAACAAATGGCCCAACATCAGTGAAACACAGAAAAACCTCAATTGAAAATAAATTTTTTAAATATTAAAAATTGGATTAATGATACTACAATGTCCTTTAGTCATCTTGAAAAAGTAGCATTCTTCCATTCCTTTAAGGATAATTGAGAAATAACCTGATCCTTCATCTTTGGAGATTGCATGGATTTTTTTTCCTTTTTTTTTGTTTTTTTGTTTTTGGGGCATCACTGCCCTCTGGTGGTGGGAGTAGGAGGTCCAGCCTTGCTGCTGGAGATTGTATGGATTTAAAAAAAAAATAAGACTGCACTATTACTAGGTGTTTGTGTGTGCTTTTTTATTTTAGGAGTTTCTTTTGAATTGCTTACATCGAGATTTGCAGGGTGGAGTAAAGGATTTATCTAAAGAAGAAAGATTATGGGAAGTACAAAGGATTTTGACAGCCCTCAAAAGAAAACTAAGAGAAGCTAAAAGACAAGTGAGTAAACTTATTTTTGTACATCATGTGTTATTTTTGTTCTAAGAATGTGTTGGTGTCTTTGATTGCTATTCTTTTTTTAAAAAAATACACTGCGTTTTGAAGTTCCTGATGAGAAATTTATTTGCTTAAATGTTTTATATTTTTGATATTTCACCCTAGTATCAGTCGTTTTTTAAAAGATTTTTTTATTTCAAAAGATTTTAGAAGCAAATTTAATACTGAAAATGTTTTATCATATTTTTCATTGTATCTATAAGCAGAGTTCTTGTAAGTCTGAGAAGCAAGTTCGAGGGTAACATATCTTCAGAGACATTTGAAGCACTTCAGACATTTGAATTAAATCAACTCTTTGGAAATGTATTGGTATGGATTGCATGGAAGAGTTTTCCTTAAGTGGAAGAATTTGTGTGATTCCTAAAAATTTGAGTAATCAGACATTAGAGTCTTCCCTCTCGCTTCGTGTGTGTTGTGACTCCAGGACTGGGTTTATCAGCTACTTGAGACTTAAAATTCCAAATCTCTGAAGTTTCTTACAATCTATATGCAGATTAAACTACAGAATCTAAATTTCAAGAAGCCTAGGTTTAGTAATGGGTCACAGTTGGGGTGGTTTCTCCAGACTAGACAGACCGATGAATTTTTTGCATTGAAATGTTAGATTGTATTTATGTGGAGGCATGTCATTGGCTGCCACAGAGTGTGACCCCAGCCCATCGTGACACTGAAAGTAAAGTGAGTCTAAGGACTGCCCTGTCCCCTATCACCCTCATAAAGAGTTGCAGATCCGACTGTGCTATTTCACTGGGGTTTTCATTGGCTGGTTTAAAAAAATAGGTTACCAGGCCTTTCTTCTTAATTCATCTTAAATCTTGAAACTCTGCTGAAATCTGTTAGGTAATAACTGATAGGTAATAACTACATGAAGTTCATTGATGAAAAAATCAACCCTGGTTTCTCTCAATGCAAAATGAAAATTCTACTACAAAGGTCATGCATTTATAAAGTACCAGCAGAAGCCATCAATGTGTTTTTCTTTCTTTTTCCTACTAATTACTGCCCATCTTTTGTTTCATATGCTTGGTTTTTATCTTTTTTTCTATTTTGTTTTCCTGTCTCCTTGTGTCAGTATAAAACTGAGTTGTGTTAGTTTGAGTAGACTAGAGAAATAAACCCAGAGAGAGACCGATATATATATATATATATGAAAGAGTTTTATATAAAGAGTAATTGTACATTAAGAAAACATCCCAGCCCAGTCCAGATCAAGTCCCTAAGTCCGATGTTAGGCCATTTGTCTGATACTAGACTGTAAAATCCTCTTCAGACCCATGAAACACATGCAGTGATGCTGCATGCAGGACAATCACAGGCCAGTGGGCAGAAAGTCTTGTGGATCCAGTGGCGGTGTCAGCATTTCATGGTGGCAGGGCTCTCCACGTGGCTTCTCCAGCTCCGATGCTCTAGCTACCATCAGTCGTCTCCATGTGACTTATCAGCTGTCATGTCTTCCAGGGAGTGAGTGTGTGTTCCATCTCCAATGATGTCATCAAGCTATGACCTGATTGACAGGCTAGACTCCACCCCTTCACTCTTAATCCCCAAATTGACATCAGATTGTGTAACTACCACTACTGAATAAATAGCTTCATGTTCATGTAGTGGCTGGTAGGTTTGAACTGCTGATTTTGCAGTTAACAGGCCAACACTCACCAGCAGTGCCATCAGGGCTTCTTTATTTAAAAACAAACTCATAAACTTCATCAAATTAACCAACTGAAAATAAGAAAAATCTCTGTGTTTCCCACAATGGATACAGAAAAGCATTTAACAGAATGCAACACTTATTTGTGGTACTCTTGAGCAAGTACTTTTTCAACGTGACAGAGGACATCGTGAAAAATGTAGATCTAACACTTTATCTAATTATGGCAGGCTGACTGCATGCCCATAACATTGGGGATGGCTGCTCTCATCACTTGCATGTAGCCTTGTGCCACAAGTTCACGGCGGCGTACCAGATAAAAGAAAAGAAAAGATGGGAGAAAGGCATAAATATCAAAAAGAAGTAACTGCCTTTATTCTTAGATAACATGATTGTCTATTTGTAAAATAATCATTGTTTATGGAAAACAACTAGAAATTTAAATAAAGTTGTATTGACAAACGATCTAGATAGGCAATAATTCTATTTCTGTATATGAACAGTGAAAATGTTTTTGATGTTAAATAATTGAATACGTCATATATATGGAACTCAACTTTTTTTTTGGGGGGGGGGCATCACTACCCTCAGGTGGTGGGAGTAGGAGGCCCAGCCTCTGCTCCATGGAGCTGGAATTGAACCTCCATCCCAGTGGGCCGCAGTCCTGTGCACAACCACTACGCCACCGGGGCTCAGCCCTCAACTTTGTTTTTAAATTTAACCAAATTAATCAATAGATTCAATCCATATCAGAGCCCAAAATGATACTACTTAGAGATATTGACAGACAATTCTAAAATTTATATGGAAATACAAATTATTTAAAATAGTCTATATAGGGCTGAGCCCTGGTGGCGTAGTGGTTGTGCGCAGGACTGTGGCCCACTGGGATGGAGGTTCAATTCCCGCTCACAGGAGCAAAGACTGGGCCTCCTACTCCCACCACCAGGGCAGTGATGCCTTAAAAAAAATAAATAAATAAAATAAAATAGTCTATATATGGGCTGAGCCCTGATGGCGTGGTGGTTGAGTGTGGGACTGCGGCCCACTGGTTGGCAGTTCAAATCCAGCAGCAGCTCTCCAGGAGCAAGGGTAGGCCTTCCACTCCTACCAGAGGGCAGTGATCCACCCCCCAAATAAATAAATAAATAAATGAATAAATGTTAAATAATAGTCTATATACAATTTTTAAAAACAAAAGAAAATTGGAGCATAGTGGGAGTTTAAGAAGACTACAGTAACCATAAAGTGGATGAGCGTCGTAATAGAGCCGTAGGATTTAAAACCACACATACAGCTCTCCAGTAGCAAGGCTAGGCCTTCCCCTCCCACCAGAGGGCAGTGATGCCCACAAAAAAATAATAAAACCACACATATATGAACAATTTTTAAAATTTTAATACGTCATTTTATTGGGGACTCATATACCTCTTTTTTTTTTTTTTTTTGGCATCACTGCTCTCCGGTGGTGGGAGTAAGAGGCTCAGCCCCACTGCTGGAATTGAACCTCCATTCCAGTGGGCCGCAGTCCCGTGCACAACCACTACGCCACCGGGGCTCAGCCCTCATATACCTCTTATAGCAATCCATACATCAATTGTATCAAACAAATGTGTTCATGTTACTATTATCATTACCAAAACATTGTCTTTCTACTTGAGCCTTTGGTATCAGCTCCAATTTTATTCTCCTCCCTCCTGCCCTCCCACATGAACTTTTGATAAGCTATAAATTATTTATATTTTCGTATTTTACACCACCTGTTATTCCCTTCACCCACATTACTGTTGCTCTTCGGAAAGGGTGGCTTATACATTGATCCATTGTGATCTGTTTCCCTTTCTCCCCTCACCTCCCCTACCCTCATGGCATCACCACTCCCATTACTCTTCCTGAGGGGTTTATCTGTCCTGGGGTCTGTGTGTAAGAGCGCTTATGTGTACCCGTGTACTTGCTCTAGTTGGATTTGCATGGTAGGACGGGGGTTAGGATACTGGGTGGGGAGGGAACGCTGAAGAACTAGAGCAATGGTTCTCAACTTTCCTAATGCCACAACGCTTTATTACAGTTACTCATGTTGTGCTGATTCCCCAACCATTAAATTATTATCATTGCTACTTTATAAGTGTAATTTTGCTACTGTCATGAATCAGATGACCTGTGAAAGGGTCATTCTACACTGAAAGGGGTAGTGACCTACAGGTTGAGAACTGCTGAACTAGAAGAATGTTGTGTGCCTCATTGGTGCCACACTGCACCCTGACTGGCTTGTCCAGAACAATTAATTTTTAATGAATATACTAAGGAAATTCAGTCTGGAGAGAGTATTCTTTTCAGCAAATAGTACTAAATAGTTGGATTTCCTTGACACTTAATATATTATAGACAAAAATAAACTCTTAAGTGAATCATAAGCTAAAACCATAAGGCTTTCAGATGAAAACAACAAAAAAAATCTTCTTCTGACTTTGAGTTAAGCAGCAATTTCTTAAATAAGATACCAAAACAAAACAGGCCAATTACTTTTGAAAATGTTCACAGTGAAGTGACCATAACCACAATTGTAATCATAGGAAATAGTTACACACTGTAGCCAACTACCACCTTCACTATTCTGCTTCCCCCATCAGCCACTTGCTTGCTTCCTATTGGTGTAATTTTGCTTAAAAAAAAAAAAAAAAGGAGGATAAAGGGGGTCAGTGAAACAAATGGCCTTTCTACATTGATTTGTTTTTTTTTTGTTTTTTTTTTTGCATTACTGCCCTCCGGTGGTGTGAGTAGGAGGCCCAGCCTTGCTGCTGGATATGAACCTCCAACCCAGTGGGCCACAGGTCCGCACACAACCACTACGCCACCGGGGCTCAGCCCATTGATTGATTGATTTAATTTATTTTTTTTGTGGGCATCACTGCCACCGGTGGTTGTGGGAGCTACCCAGTGCTGCTCCTGGAAGCCGCTGCTGGATTTGAACCGCCAAGCCTGCGAGCCGCAGTCCTGCACTCAACTACTTAGGCCACTGGGGCTCAGCCCTCCATTGATTTATTTTTAATAAATGTCAATTCATCAAAATTTAAAAAGATGTTCTTTGAAAGAGTTAAGAGATGAATGTGTAAGCCAGACAGGATGAAATATTTACTTAAGACACTTCAAAAATTCTTGGAAAATTGAATTAAAAGATATCGCAATTTGTCTTCAATTTTGTGGAAACTCATATATTGGTCTTTGAAATGCAAAATATAATTTTGAATAGCATTTGGCAGCTTCTGATAAAGATACATATAGATCCCAGAAATCCTACTCTTAGGCATTTATTTCAGAGAAGAAAGCATACACTCTTTTTTTTTTTTTTTGCATCACTGCCCTCTGGTGGTCGTGGGAGCTACCCAGAGCTGCTCCTGAGAGCCGCCGCTGGATTTGAACCTCCAAGCTCAGGGGCCGCAGTCCCGCATTCAACCACTTAAGCCTGGGGCTCAGCCCAAAGCATACACTCTGGATGAGAATCTCATTCCCTGGCCCTCTATTTACCAAACATGGCGTACATTTTTAGCAAGAGTATAGTGATAGAAAATAGCAAGTCAGAAGTTGCCAGAAAGTCATAAGAATTATAGAGGGAAGAATTAATTTTAGTAACAAAATAATCTATATCATATTAGTGGTAGTCACTTGGTTTTGTTAGTCAAAACCACCATATATATTCAAGTATAAGCCGACCTGAAAATCAGCCGAGTCACCTAATTCTATCACAAAAACGCCATTAAAAATGTGCTGAAAAATTTTACTTATACACGAGTATATATGGTAATCAGTCCGATGGTATACTTAAAAATTGACTCCTTCCCCTTGAGTCCCTAGCCAAAACAGGAAAAAAGAAAAGAATAGAATGTAATAGATGTGAAAGGGTTTCAAATGGTGAAGTACACATACAAACCAAAAGTAAGTTTCGCAATGCATCCAGTCTAAACTGTGCTAACATGCCTATCCAAATGATTCATCCGACTGTTTATTTTAAGAAACCTTTTTATTGAGAATTGGATGAAGATTTACAGAGCAGTAGATTATCGCTTTTTCATTCAGTAATTCATACACATTTTGCTGCATCTCATCCATTGTAATTTCCTCAGTGCAGCATCACTCCTCCCACTTCTTTCTATTTCCCATTTCCACGTCTCTTCTCCTCTTCCCTTCTCTAAGCTTAGTCTCTGGGCAAATGCGGGCCTATTGACCTCAAATGGCTGAAGATTCTGAAATGTGCAGGCTTTATTAGTGTTACTGTTCTCCTTTTTAGCTCTATTGATGGGTTGAGAATTGAGCCACAGAATGAGTTCAATTCCAGACCTGAAGGCTAACTAAGGGCCATATTTTGAGCATTCCAACAGTCTCTGTTTGCTCATTTTGAATTTTGTTTTACATGTCTTCCTTTGCTGCCCAGTACTTTCTGTGACGATTCCTTCCTGAGCAGTTGGTTGTGGTAGCCAGGCACCATTTAGTTCTTCTGGTCTCAGAGTGGAGGAGACTGATCAATTAGTCCAGCGCAATAATTATTTCCAGGTTTCTTTGATGTTCATTACTCTTTTTTCATCTGGACACAGAGAGAACAATAATTGCACCTTAGATAACTATTCATGAGTTTTTAATACTTTTATTTATTTAAAAAAAATTTTTTTTTGGGGGGGGGCATCACTGTCCTCTGGTGGGGATGGGTATTCATGAGTTTTTAAGACTCCAGTTACTACTCACCAAAATAGGATGCAGACTATTACTTTTGTAAACTATATTATGGCAGTTGACTTTGGTGTCCCCTGACACTGATCCCGAGTTCCCAGGGCCAGTCCCCTCCTAAGTGACTGGTTATATCTAAGTTTTCGTAGCTTTGCTGTCTGTATGTCCCCCCTTAGCATTTAAAAACTTTTATACCATAGCCCATGATCCTGGATAAAGTGTAGGTGTATGCTTGGGCGGCCCCTCTGGATCATTCTAGTACCCTCCTCTGAACTCCTTTGGGTTGTCCATCTACTTGAAGGATTTTTGCGTTATTGCCACTGTGAGAAACACTGCACTATCCCCCATTTTGGGTAGCACTGCCAGAAGATGAACCCTCAGGCTAGAAGGTAGTCACAGGCTGGTTAAGGATGAATCGTTGTCTTAAAGTAAATGTTGACAGTAGTAATGTGGGTGAACTGCATCTTTTGAGACTTTCATTGTTTGTGACAACTCAATATGCGAAGAAAAAGCTGCAAACATCTATTCATCATTGGAACTTGAAATATATGGATTATGAATCTTGGAATGTTGAAAGTCATAAAAAATAAATTGGAATACATAAAGATTGATATCATAGGCATTAGTAAGCTGAAATGAACTGGTATAGACCACCAACCCCAGCCCATCAGTTTTATTGACACACAATTCAGTAGTTCAGTCACATCAGGAAGAGTACAGTAAGTTTTAGAGCATTTCTGCATTCTCATACTCATTATTGTTAGCTCCTCACTTCCCCCAGCCTCCCATGCCATAGCCCCAAGGAACCATTAATCCAGTTATTGTCTCTATAATTTTACCCATCCTGGATTTCTTTCTTTCTTTCTTTCTTTTTCTTTTTGCTTATTTATATATTTTTTCTGGACTTTTTTTGGTTGTCGTTCTTTTTTTTTTTTTTGTCGCTTCGTCTTGCAATGGCCTTTTTTTGTGCATATTATTATCGCAGCAGGTCTATATAGATAAACTAGGATGGACAGTCTGGGTATATTATACACACACACACAAACACACACACACACACACACACACACACATATATATATATATATATATATATGTAATGTTTTAAAGGTGGACGCCCTCTTCCGTTCAGTTGAATTCTTATTGGAAGCGGCAGGCTGTCTGAGAGGAGCCACGAAGACAATAGTTTGGGGACTGGAATTTGTGGAGCTGAGCAGGTAGCCGAGAAGTGAGCAGGCCAGAGGAGAAAGTCTTCGGCCAGTCTTCGGCCTGCAGCCCACCCCGACTCAGGCAGAGGCTGGCAGAAGCACAGGAACCGCTGGGGGAAGTGGCGCCCTGGCATGACTCCACAGTCCTCCCTGGCGACCCATTGGTACCATCCTGGATTTTATATACAGAAAAATGTGAAAAAACAATAAACCCTAACAAAAAAAAATAAAACAGATGGAAATCTCATTCAGAAAGAAAGCAGAGACTATTAAAAGCTAGAACAAATTAAAACGAATCATATGGGAGAGCAAATGATAGGATGCTAAATTTCATCTGCACTGCATCTTCAGTAGTCCAGTATCCAATGCATTCTGCATGTTAACATGGTGCCAGTGGATTCCTCAGGGGTTTTAATCCATGTGTTTATTTCCCCTTCCTTTAAGACAAAAAACAAGCTTACTAAAACAGCTATTAAATGGGTCAAAAGGGAGGTCAAATGATAATGACATTTTAACCAAATTGCTATAATTGACTTTATAGTGCTGTGTCTAATAAAAGGACCGTTTACATCCTTCATCTATAATCAGAGGGGATTGACCCCGCGAATGGATTTTGGCCTTCCACTGCCATCCATGGCCTTCTGCAAATGAAGCGCTCACCATGACCATGCATTATGTACACACAGGCAAGTAGTCTTCTTCCATGGGCTCAGTTGACACCTCCTTTACTTGGCTGCTTGTTTGAAAGCCTTATAATGAGTCGTAAAGTAAAGGAGAGCGTGACATCAGCTTACATTGTAAAGACCTGGTTTGCAGAACAAAAATCTCAAACCCGTTGCGTTTGAGTCAGTGCTGACTCGCAGCCATTCCCTGTGGGTTTCTATGACGACCCGCTTACGGGAGTAGAAAGCCTAGTCCTTCTCCCAAGGGGCTGCTGGTGCTTTCGAACTGCCAACCTTGTGGAGAGCCCTTGTATAGTCACTGCAGCACCAGGACTGCTTGGTTTGCAGGAGGCCCCAAATCCATTTGCAGGTCTAGCCTGCCCCTGGTGAATCAGTCCCCTCTGATCCTGGCTGAGGGATGCGGATAACCCTCCTGTCAGAGAGCGCACTGCACAGTTGATTACGGCAGGTGTATTTAGGTTAAACAATAGTAGCTTATCATTTCCTCACCTCTTTGGACCCATTTTAAACCTGTTTCAGTTAATTATTTTTTAAAAAAGAGGGAGAGATACATGTGGATCAGGTCCTTGGGGTATCCATGTGAACAGCCTGGTTAACAGCAGAATGCATTGGAAAGTGGACTATTGTAGATGCAGTTAGATTGAAATTTTAGCACCCTGCCATTTGATCCTTCATATCCATTTTGGTTTGTTCTAGCTTTTAATATTCTTTGCTCCCCTACCCCCAAAAACCATTTTATTAGGAGTTACTACAGATTATCGTACCATAGTTTAATCACATCAAACAGTGTTGTACAATTGCTACCACAGTCAGATTCAAAACATTCTTTCCTGCCTGAAATCCTGGACATCAGCTCCCTTTTACAGGCCCCCGACCCCACCCCAAACACTTTAATACGCTGACCTTATAGGTTCGCTAACTCCTGGGTTGATCCACTGCAAAACAGAAAAGCACAAAACAAAAATTCAAGAGGGAACCCTCCCAAGTGACATAACACATCTGAGATTAACCCCAAATATGAAGGAACAGTGTCACCTCTCCCCCCCACCCCCCCATACAGAAAATCAGATCAGGGCTAACGTGCATCAGAGATCAGAGCGGGGAGCAACTGATAAGGTTTTAACTGATCAATTCAGTTCTGTCCTTTTGAGCTGTTAAGTCATCTCCAATGCACTCAGTTTAGTAACGACTCCACTCGCACCACAGAGGGCTTATTTGTATGTAGGTCCTACAAATGTTCTTTTCAATTGAGGCTTTTCTTTTTTGTTTTTTACTTTGTTATTCTTGTTAAAAAAGAACTCTAGGGCTGAGCCCCGGTGGCGTCATGGTTGTACGTGGGACTGCAGCCCACTGGGACGGAGGTTCAATTCCAGCAGTGGGGCTGGGCCTCCTCCTCCCACCACCGGAGAGCAGTGATGGCCCCCCCCCCCCAAAAAAAAAAAAAGAACTCTTGTGGGAAAACTGTTTTTTTCATGTTTTTCTGTATATGAAGTCCAGAATAGGTAAATAGGTAAAGGTATGGCAGGGGAAGTTGGGGTGAGTGGTAGGAAATAATAACATTCAGTACAAGAATGAAGGAAATGTTCTAAAACTGATTATGATAATGCTTGCATAACTCTTCACAATGTGATTGCACCTGAATTGTATGATAAGTGAATTATATGCCAATAAAACTGTTGGGGGAAGAATTTGAGATGAAGTTACTTGGCCAACTGAGTGGAAGAGCTCCATATCTGTATTCCAAAGAAGGGTGACTGTATTAGTCTGGGGAGACTAGAGAAATTCATGGATATAAGGGAGAGGTTTATATACAAGAGGAAATGAACATTGAGAAAACATCCCAACCCAGCCTAGATCAAGTCCATAAGTTCGATATTAGCCCATGTGTCTGACAGCAATCGATAAAGTCCTCTTCAAATGCACAAAATACATGTATTGATGCTGAATGTAGACTATCACGGGGCAGTGGGTAGAAAGTCTTTGGATCTTGTGGCGTTGTAAGCATCGCAACGCCGGCGGGGTCTCTGTGTGGCTTTTCTGGCTTCAGAGGTCTGGTTACATCCACGTGGCTTGTCCAGCTCCGGGCAGTAGGGTAGTCAGCTGCACTGTGACCCAGGAAAGTCAGCAGGGAGGGGGAGTTGTCTTCCACCTCCAAAGAGGAAGTACCAGATTACCCAGAATTCTCAGGAGAAGGACATGCCCACACAGAAGCCTCATTGGCTATGATCCAATTGAGAGGCTAGACTCCACCCCTTCACTCATAATCCTCTCAAATTGACAAATGATTATATAACTGCCACAGTGACCCAATAGAATGTGAATATTATCACTGTCATTAATATCTCCTGCAAGTAAAATTTAGCTGAAGATAATTCAATAATAGTTACAGTAATAAATTGACAGGCAACAGCCTGAAATTGAAAGCTGGATTCAGAAGACATGCCACTTGTTTACATTATAACATGTAGATCATAACAAAATATGGATAGCCTTAAAAGAATAATAATTCCAGAACACTTATTGTACTTATGCAGAACCTATACATAGGATTCAAGAGGCAATTATATAGAGGGAACAAGGGGATGCTGCATGGTTTAAAATCAGGAAAAGTGTAGGGGTTGCATCCTCTGATCACACTTATTCAGTCTATACTAAGCAAATAATCTGGAAGCTAGACTATATACACCATCAGGCGTGAAGGCTTATTAAGAACTTGCAAGATGTAGATGAAACAACTTCAATTGCTGAAAGTGAAAGGTCTTGAAGCATCTACTGATGAAGATCAAAGATTGCAACTTCAATTCTTCACAAGTCACTGTAAAGAAACCAAAATCTTTACAATTGTACCAACAGACATCATCATGATAAATGAATAAAAGACTGAAATCGGCAAGAATTTCATCTTGTTTGGCACCACACACAGTCAATATTAATGGAGCCTGCTGGCAAGAAATCAAACACTACCCTGGGCAAATCTGTTGCATAGGAGTGCTCACTTTGGCAGCACATGTACTAAAATGCTGAAGAACAAGGATGTCACTTTGAGGATTCAGGGGAACTGAATCCAAGCCATAGTATTTTTAGTTGCTTCATAGGAATGTGAAAATTGGACAGTAAAGAAGATCAGAAACGAGATGATGCATTGGAATTACTGTCATTGGGAATACATCAAAAGTAACATGGATTGCCGTAAGAATAAACATCTGTCTAGGATGAAGTACAGCCAGCATCCTTCTTAGAAGCAGTGAGCGTGAGACTGTGTCTTCTGTACTTTGGACATGCTATAGGAAGAGATTAGTCCCCGGAAAAGGACAGCATGCTTGATAACTGAGAAGAGCAGCGGGAACAGAGGAAGGCCCACGGAGAGACGGACTCACACAGTGGCTGCAACAGTGGGGTCAAATAGGAAAGCAGTTGGGGAGTGTTTCATCCTGTTGGACGTACAGTGGCTGTGAGTTGAGTTAGACCTGACTCATGGGCAGCTGGCGACAATGCATGCTGGGGTGGCACAATATCTCGTTGTTGTTTTCGTTTGCATTTCTCTAACAGCTAATGATCTTGAACATTCTATGTTTTTGATTCCCAAAGTCTTTGGTGAAGTGCCTGTTCAAGTCTTCTGTTTTCCAATTGGATTGTCTTTGTCTTATTGACATGTTGGTACTTTCTGTCAAGTTTTGAGATTATGCCCTTGTCTGTCAGTGAGAAAAAATTTCCCCAGTCTATGATTATCTTTTTACCTTTTTGTGAAATCTTTTCATGCACATATATTCCTTTTTTCCGTTAAGAAAATGAATCGTCTAGACAGCTGAGAGGAGTATTGAAGACGTGTTACATAAAGGCTGAACAGTTCTTTTTCATTCGCTTCTTGACAGGAGTGTGAAACCAAGATTGCACAAGAAATAGCCAGTCTTTCAAAAGAGGATGTTTCCAAAGAAGAAATGAATGAAAATGAAGAAGTTATAAATATCCTTCTTGCCCAGGTATCCTGTTTTCTTTTTTTAATTTTACAATGATAATTTGAGACACTAACTACCCTCAAAACTCACTCCCTGCCATTGAGTCCGTCCTGACTCACAGGGTAGAACTGCCCCCGCCCCTTTGGCCTTCTGCGATGGTGGAACCCCCTTGCAACTTTCTCCTACGAAATGCTGACGTGTTCCAAGCACGGGCCTCACCATTCGCACTGTATCGTGCAGTCCACTCCATCATCAGCGCGCCGTCCCTCAACTACAGAGACGTGATCCCCGTCCAAAACTAAAAGGCGATGTAGAAGTGTAACTGCTGGTAGTGTAGCAGTTAAGCAGTGCCCAAAACTTGGCGGTTCGAACCCACCAACTGCTCCCTAGAGAAAGAAGGCAAGTCTGCCTCGTGAAGGTTTATAACCTCGGCAGCTGGGCCACCCTGTTGTGTAACGTTGCTCTGACTTGGAGTCAACTTAATGACAATGATTTTTTGTTGTTTGTTTATATGTTTCCCCATTTGGTTCGTATTGTTTTGTTTGTTTTTTGTTTTCGGGCATCACTGCCCTCTGGTGGTGGGAGGAGGCCCAGCCTTTGCTCTTGTGGAGCTGGAATCGAACCTCCATCCCAGTGGGCCGCGGTCCCGCGCACAACCACTACGCCCCCGGGGCTCAGCCCGGTTCGTAATGTTTTGACCCTATCTTTTTGTTGGGTTTTTCAAATGTTAGGTGATTGGAAAAAAAACCACCATACACCAAGTGATTACTCCTGATTGGAGACTGTTCTAGATACTTAGCTTAACTTATTCTCGTTTAGTCAACATACAGCAGATTAAGTTATAAGAATTTTCCATCGTTTTCTGATTATTCATAATTATTCCATAGCAATGAGACAAACTTTTAGTAAATGTTTTAAAATCTGTTGCTATAAAAAAAAAATCTGTTGCTAATATCACCAAATTTGGCATCCTGTAACTAAGCTGGGTCTCTAGAGAAGTAAAACCAGTGACACTTAGAAAAGGAAATTAATATAAAAAAAGTAGCTTACAGTTGTAGAAGCAGTAAGTGCAGCCTGACTCAAGTCCATGGGTCAGCTGTTAAGCTGGAGGCTTTTCCTGCTGGAACTGAGCAACCCAGCAGCAAGAAGACTTGGTAGAAGAGGTGGATCACGCTTATGTCTTCAGAGTTGAATGAAACCCAAGGTTAACAGGCTAGTGATAGCACCCAGGTTTGGTGGGCAATATGGTGAACTTAGGTTCAAAGAACTGGACGTTGAGGAGGCAGATAATAGGATCCAGGCTAGCAAAAAGTGACCAGTTTTCCCAAAGTCTGCTTGACTAGAAATAAGTCCCATCCCCAATGAAGCTTCCTTCCAATTGCACTAGGAGTGGAACCTGATTAGGAGGACAGTACTCCCCTCCAAGCCTCTCACAACCCCTTCACTTCTCATCTGGAGCCCTCCTCATGGACTGACTCATATTACGTTAGGTCACATTACAGCAAGGGCCTCAACTGCCAAACTACTGAGAATTCTGGCCCAGCCAAACTGACACAAAACCTAACTATCCCAGGATTCTAGTTCATAATTGTTTGAAGTGTTACCCTTTATGATATTTTAATTTTATTTTTTGTAGGTGGAAGTCACTTGTTGAAGTTGCATGATCTTTATTATTAATTCATTGGTTTGACAAATGTCCATTGCGTACTACTTTATTCCAGGCATAGAACTGAAAATGAGCTCATTCCTCTCTTTTGGAATTGATTAAGTCAACTTTCTCTAAGTTTAAGGAGGAAAAAAAAAAGTTTAAGGAGAATGTTTTTGTGAACTTGAAATTAATGTAATGTACTGAAAGCCCTACAAGTTTAAATCCTCTTCTGTTACTTCTGAAAGATCCATCGCTTTGCCTAGCAGGCACATAATGCTTGTATTCTGAAAAAAAGAGAATGATTGTCTTTAATTTAGAATTTTCAGACTGATATATTTTTTAGAATATTATCTTTAGTAGGTATACCAATGAAACGGAAAGGCGTGTTTTAAAACATCGGAGAAACACTGCCTCTTGCATCGTTGAGAAAGACTCAAAGTATGAATGGCTTCAAAAAGTTTACTTTAGAACTTGGTCATTGTATTTTCAAGATTAACCACAGATAATTTATCCAGTCAATACTTATAATACTGAGAATAAATGTCCTTTGTATCTAAAGCCTCATCTTCATAGCCTTAAAATCTTTTAAAAAATCACTTTTAGGGCTGAGCCCCGGTGGCGTAGTGGTTGTGCGCGGGACTGCGGCCCACTGGGACGGAGGTTCAATTCCAGCAGTGGGGCTGGGCCTCCTACTCCCACCACCGGAGAGCAGTGATGCACCCCCCCAAAAAAAAATCCCTTTTAAAATCATTTTTTAATCATCTAGCCCCAGGGAGGGGGTTCGTACAAATCTTATCATCATCCATCCATCCATCCATCCATCCATGTCATGCACATTTGTACATTTGTTGCCATCATAATTTTCAAAACATGTTCTTACTACTTGAACCCTTGGTATCAGCTCATTTTCCCCCTCCCTCACAAGCTCTTGATAATTTATAAATTATTGTTTTTCCATGTCTTCCACTGTCTGATGTTTCCCTTTACCCCCTTATATGTTGTCCATCCCCTGGGAGGGGGTTATAGGTAGAACATGGTGATCAATTCCCCCTTTCTTCCCCCACTTTCCCCTTACCCTTTTGGTACTGCTACTTTCAATAATGGTCTCAAGGAGTTTATCTGTCTAGCCAGATTCATAAGGTAGGGTTAGGGTCGTGATAGTGGGGATGAGGAAGCAATAAAGAGCCAGACAGGCTGAGCCCCGGTGACGTAGTGGTTGTGTGCAGGACTGCGGCCCACAGGGTTGACAGTTCAAATCCAGCAGCAGCTCTCCAGGAGCAAGGCTGGGCTTCCTACTCCCACCAGGGCAGTGATGCCACAAAAACAAACAAACAAACAAACAACAGAACCAGAAAAAGGTGTACGTTTCATTGGTGCTATACTGCACCCTGACCGGCCTGTCTTTTCCCCATGACCCTTCTGTAAGGGGATGTTCAGTTGCTTACATGTTGACTTTGGGGCCTCCACTTTGCACTCCTCTCACCATTCACATTGACATGATATTTTGTTCTGGGTCTTTCATGCCTGATAGATGATCCTGTTGACACCTCATGATCATATAGGTTGGCGTGCTTCCATGTGGACTTTGTTGCTTCTCTGCTAGATGGCTGCTTGTTTATCTTCAAGCCTTTAAGACCCCAGTGCTGTATCTTTTGATAGCCGGGCAGCATCAGCTTCTTCACCATTTTTGCTCATGCACCTACTCTGTCTTCAGTGATTGTGTCAGGAAGGTGAACATCATGGGATGCCAGTTTAATAGAACCACGTGTTCTTGCATGGAAGGGGTACTTGGGTAGAGGCCCAATGTCCATCTGCTACCTTAATACTAAACCTATAAATATATGTACATAGATCTCTTTCCCCATCATCATAAATATATTTACATATGTACATGCCTGTATTTAGACCTCTTTGCCTACTAGTTCTTTGCTCTATTTCCTTTTACTCTCTTTTCCCACCATCATGCTCAGCCTTCATTTGGGTTTCAGTCATTCCTCTCGGTTGCGTTGCCCTTGATCAAGCCCTACCAGGCTCCCTACGCCCTTCTCAACATCATTTTTCCGTCACCTGTTATTCCCTTGTCCCTGGGTTTGTTAACACCCACTTAGTTTCCCCCACATTTTCCTCTCCCATGTCCCCCTGGAACTGTTGTCCCATTGTTTTCTCTTCTGGTTTATTTATCCCACCTATCTTATATATAGACCTGCAGAGATAATAATATGCACAAACGAAAGAGCAGAACAAAGCAATAATAGAAAATAAAGCAATAACTCCATCAACAATGAAAAAAAGCCAAAGCGCAAAAAAGAAAGGCCTAAAAATAGTTTAAGGTCTATTTGTTGACTTTACGAGTGTTTTCCAGTTGAGTCTGATGGGGCGCCATGTCCTGGCCCCACAGTCTATTTTTGGTCTGGGTCTTTGATGCCTGATACATGGTCCTGTCGACACCTCATGGTCACAGAGGCTTGTGTCCTTCTTCCATATAGACTTTGTTGCTTCTCAGCTAGGTGGCCGCTTGTTTATCTTCAAGCCTTTAAGACTCCAGATGCTGTATCTTTTGGTAGCCAAGCACCATCAGCTTCATCACTCTGCAGCTCCCCTGCTGTTCTGCTGTACTCCCTTTGTGTTTCACCTCAGTGTGGTGCGGTCAGATCAGGCACAATTCCCACACTGTCTCCAGTGTTTTCACTCGTAGTGCGTAGCTTTAAATTATCACTTGATTGCCCTCTCTCTTCTATTTGCTTATCTTCTTTCCTCCAGGTTGGAAAGACTAGATACAGCTAGATTTTGTGCACATAGTGATTTTTTGCCCTCCCCCATACCAATTCTTGAAATAAGATTGGTGGCATAATGTTTAGAAATGATTATTTCAAGAAAATGTTTGCTGTTTGTTGTTGTTGTTGGGCATCACTGCCCTCTCGTGGGAGTGGGAGACCCAGCCTTGCTTCTGGAGAGCGGCTGCTGGATTTGAACCTCCAAGCCAGTGGGCCGCAGCCCCGCACCCAACCACTACGCCACAGGGGCTCAGCCCAATGTTTGCTGTTTTAAATTATCTCTGGGGACATGGGTTGAGGAAAAATGAAGTCTAATGGTGAGGAAAACTATCTGAGTACATCTTTCCTTCACTTAGTCCTCATGTGAAAGATGTTGCTGCAATTAGCTGATTTATCTGCTGGATCCTTCTTTTCCAAGTGACTTTGACCTTAAAACAGACTAATTCTTCTCTGAGAAATGGGAAGGGAATTAAAACTGTAAAGCCAAAGCAGATTAACCATAAAATTTCGACTGTCTCTAACGTGATATTTTTTGTTGTTGTTTATTTTTTTTGGCATCACTGCCCTCTGGTGGGAGTAGGAGGCTCAGTCTTGCTCCTGGAGAGCTGCTGCTGGATTTGAACCGCCAACCCAGTGGGCCCCAGTCCCGCACACAACCACTACACCACCGGGGCTAAGCCTTCTAATGTGAGATTCTTAGTGAGATTCGTTGCAGGTTGAAGACACTGTATTCTTAAATAGAGTTGAATGTTTTACTTTTGTAATTGTATGTTTTAAGAAAAATCTAGTTATTCTTCTCAAATAACAGTTTATCTCTCCTCACAGAAATCTCTTTCTCATCCTCAAGAGACAGGATATTGTGCAATATAACAAATAACCTTTCATATAACTTCATTCCTCAAACATTGTATAACAAGGTTAAGGAATTCACAGCAATATGAGAGGCCAAAAAGCCGTAGCATTTTCTAGATGGAAACTCAAAGGTTTGAGTGTGGTCATTGTTTCAGGAGAACGAGATCTTGACTGAACAGGAGGAGCTTCTAGCCATGGAGCAGTGTCTGCGCCGGCAGATTGCCTCCGAGAAGGAGGAGATGGAGCGGCTCAGAGCAGAGATTGCCGAGATGCGGAGGTAAAGGGAAGTCACGGACTCTAAAGTTTCCAAGAATGTTTAAGTTAGCGTCTTTTCAATTTTTTTCGCCAATCCCTAAATTTTTAATTTTAAGCCTTTCATATAAAAGAATTAGGCTTCTGAAAATGAACATCTTTTTAAATAAAGTCTCAAGAAGGCTGTTAATGTTAAATAGACCGAAACACCTGATCAATCTAAAAGAGAGGTGAAACTCAGTAGGCATTTGTACCTGTCTCTACCGACTGTAACGCTCTAATGGTCTCTGGCCCTCGTAGCCGTCAGCAGCACGGTCGAAGTGAAACTGAGGAGTATTCCTCAGAGAGTGAGAGCGAGAGTGAAGATGAAGAGGAGCTGCAGATCATTCTAGAAGATTTACAGCGACAGAACGAAGAGTTGGAAGTGAGTTTGTGGGGAGGTGGGGAATGACCACAAAGCATACTGATTCCTAAAATATCTAGAAACTACTTATTTCCCATCAGAATTTTACTTTCCTTAGTCAACAGTCAGGGAGACTGAGCAGAGAGGAAGTTGAGGGAACTTTCACAAAGTGGCTTGCAGAACATAACCCGACTGTGGCCACGCTGAAGGCACACAGGTGTGCCTTTCTCTAGCCAGCCTCCAGACCCTCCCCAGGCTTTATGTAGGCAGCGTCCTTCCAGCACTTTAGTTGATCACACCGACCTTTCTCTTCCCAGTTGAGATGAACATAACTGTGTTCGATTGAACAGCCTTGAATGATTTGTTTCTGATCCCAGAGATGAACAGAAAAGGCTATGCTAGTAGGAGGAGGAAAGGGCTCTTCCTCTCTCTTTATGGATAATGAGAACAACGTTTTCTTTTAGACATTCAAATAACCAAGAGATAGATGAGTGTGGGTACAGTAAGAGACAGCTAGGAAACAGCTGCATAGTGAAAGAAAGAAAACATTTAAATAATCTTGATCAGAACTATCCCAAATAAAATATTTTCTCCAGATGTTTTGCCTAAGGGCTGAAAGAATACATTCTTGGAAAGAAATCTGAGAAAATAGAAAAGCTGTCTACCTCATTCAGGCTCACTGTAATAATTGAATCAGTTTTCTGGGTAATCCAAAACATCACGATGAGCTGAGAACTAGAAATCCACCTTCCAGAAGCCGCCTCCAGAAGTTCCGAGTGACTCCCCAGCTATAGTGCACTTGCAGTGCAAGGACTGCCGGGGAGGGATTATCCAGGAACTGAGTTGTGTTTTGGTCTGATCAGCACGTGCAGCAGGGTTTGCGTTTATTTTGCCTTATGTAATTGGCACAGGCTGACATACACTTTATACCATGATTGTCAAATGGCTCTAAGCTAAAACGCCCCACGGCAAAGTTAAAAAAAAGTTTACTCGGTGTTTATAACTTTGTTCCATACTCAAACTGAAAATCAGACTTGAAAAAAAGTGTAGGTGTCGAGAATGAATCCTGAGTCCTGTCTAGCTGCAGTCTAAAGCATCGTTCCACTCAGACAATACATAGTGCTTGTGTTACTGCATGAAAACATTCATCATTCTGCGTGCGTGTGTAAAATATCATTACCACTACTGCAAAGAAAGCTCAGGGGGAAAACTGTAAGAACCACAATACACTTAAAGAAATCATTGTTGAAATATAAATCATGTCCCCACCTGTCTGAATTGGAGCCTGAGTGCAACATAGTAAAGTGAACATGATCAACATTTTTGGAAAAATCTGTGACTGATGTGAAACACAGAAGAACCCAGACCATCAATAAGGTGGAAAAATTAATTTGGATAAAAATTAGATGGCGATAATATATCTGAGATAGTGATATGCTAGAAGATGAAAAGGCTCCATAATGATTTAAAGTTCTTATGGGGAAAAAATGTTCTCTTCTTGGGAACGACTTGAGTTGGACAACCCAGGTGTCACTATGTATTCGGTGTGGCTGCTCGCCTAACATCGGCCTTCCAAATGCAGCTGAGTGCCGCTCTCTTGACCCGCAGGAAAGGATACGGAAGGCCTCCTTGTTCATACACTGTGTGCAAGTAGAACCCAGCCCTGGGACGCGGCCCATTAGCCACTGTTTAGTCACTTAACCACACCTTGTTGCAAGGGAGGCTGGGAAAGCTGAGCCTCCCATCTGCAAGGGAGAAAAGGACAGTAGATTGCTGCATCGATGTCTGCCACAGAACACATTAAAGGAATGTTACGATTAGCCACTGTTTGTAGTATTTGCCGACTGAGCCCACACAGTTTAGAATTGAGAGTAGTGTTCTACTGCTTCATTGAGTAGTAGTTTAGACTTACATGCCATTTACAGTGAACATTGACTTTTCACACTAATCTAAGTTTTTATCCGATCTTTCAATTGCTTCTGGTTGCGACTAACATTACTTTATTGTGATCTCACTAAAGGCTGTTCAAAAGCAATTCAGAAACATAAGCTTATTCTTAACACTAAAATACTTGATTATTTAGGTAGCTGTTCTTTAGATATGTTTATTTTTCTAGAGGTGTTTCCTGTTCTCTAATCAAGAGTAGAAGTCACACTTCCGGGTTTCACGGTTGGACTCTGTTGTTGTATGTGCCTGCGTGCACGGACTGCCGTTCCTCAGTGCAGTCCCTGCTCCTTGGGTACGTGCTCACTGTCCTTCCTTTCTTCCCCAAGATAAAGAACAATCACTTGAATCAAGCGATCCATGAAGAACGAGAGGCCATTATTGAACTTCGAGTCCAGCTCCGGCTGCTGCAGCTGCAGCGGGCCCAGTCTGAGCAGCCGGTACAGGAGGAGGAGGAGCTTGAGAGGCGCGGGGGCGGACCTCAGGCCACAAGGGAAAGTGTTCTTGAGACAAAAGCAGCTAAAGAGCAGCCAAAGGCAGTCAAGGAACAAGTAAAGCCATCGCCAAGTGCAGACAGAAAGGAAACACCAATCTGAGCAGCCTTGTGGGCTACTTCCAGCATCCTTTAGACATAAAAGACCTGTGCATCTTACTGTAATCTGAGACTCAAAATGCACAACTCTCCTGGGCTGTACATTCTGTAAAGCTGTCTTTTTCTCCTCAGTAATGCTTTGTCCTCTCTCCTGTGACTTGACCAGGTTACAGGACGAAGCAACTGAAACATTTTTGGACTTGTAGCAGCAGATGAGTTTTCCAGAGAATATCAGCTTATTTGAAGATTAATTTTCTTTGCTTAACTTAAAATAACTATTTTAATCCTTGAGTGGCTTCTTTTTAAACCAAAAATTCTGTTTTTGCTTTTTTATCACAGCAGAATCAGGCTCTCTTTCTCTCAAGGGGGACAAAACAAAACAAGTTAAATATCACCCCTGCCGTGTGGACTGATGCCTCGTTTAGCCATCAGGGTTTCTGCTCACCAGTCACTCGTGCTTGTGCCTTTTATACCTTTCCGGTGCAGATCATATACTGGGAAATCGCCTCATGGTTTCGCAAATTAGCCAGAAAGACGCTTACCCATCACCCCCACCCCTGCGAATTCTTTCATTTTATAGTTCCAAACCACAGTAAATAAGCCCACGTCACCAAGCTGGCTGCACTTAGTTACAGAACCGGCTGCCGGTGAGACGGCTCTGGGCCAGCCTCTGGCAGCACAGACCACTCCCACTGCAACGAGTGCTTGAAACCAGCAACTGCTTCTTCACAGTCCGTCAGAGGCAGCTACTTTGACCGAATTTACCCAACGCAAAAGGTGTTTCAATGCCAGGAATCTCGTACGTACTGACTTTTCATTAAAAATATATATGCCTACTTGGGCTAGAATGTAAACATCTCTGCCTGAATAAGATGCATGAGGGGCCTTCAAAAAGTCTATCTCCTTTTGATTCCATTTGTCCACAGACTTTCTGAAACCCCCTTGCGTATGCTCTTCGGTTCTAGATGATTCTTATCACTTGAGTCTGTTGACTGATGAACTCCCAGTTGACACACTTGAGCGATAGGGAGAGACCTCTCCCTTTCACTGATGGTTACGACTCCCCACTCTCCAGTTTGTTTGTTTGTTCAACTACATGATCTGAAGCTGGGCTTTTAAGGCTTCTTTGCCTCCGTTGCACTCTGTCACCGTGACAGCATCCGTGAGACAGGTCACGATCTCACAGCAGTGAGAACCAGCCCCACAGGTGACAGGAATGCACCCCATCAGCCTGCTCTAGCCGCTCCTCTTCCTAGTTAGTATTTATTGTCAGCACCTGTTCAATGTGGTTTCTTATCCTCGACCTATTGCACTGTTGTGACTTGTTGGCCATTATTTGATTTTTGTATAGGGGGGAAAAAAGCTTTGTTATAGAAATCAGCATACTATTTTTTTAAGTCTGGAGAGAAGATATTATGGCGACTGAAAATATGGTCAGGTATCGAATATAAATGTATAAAAGCCTTGCTGTCCTATCATAATACATTCGTTTTATATTTTCTAGAAATATTAAAAGTTACTCTTTTTTGTGTAAATTCTAATTTCTATCAACGTGTCATGAAGTTTCAAAATTAGTATCTCATTACTGCCTCTCACCTGTGCACAAATCAAGTGGTCTTACTTGGCCAACGGGTGTTAACAATAAAGAAAATTGCATCTGGTTTACAGAGGTTGCATCTCAAATATGACGTAATGATTCACAAGCCAACCATTATTAGCATGTCTAGGAAACCCTTGGCTAGAATGAAAATGAATATTTAATTTGCATTGTTCACTTAAAATTTCCATAATTAAAATATATAATTTAAAGTTTACAAAAACAGTTGACTTCTCTATTTTTTTACGGTTAATCGATACATAACTGTAGAGTTAACTTTGGGATGCTGGCTGACTAGGGTGCTCTAGGAACGAGCTCGTACAGAACTCGCAAGAACTGTTTTGAATCAGTTTTCAACCCCCCAGAGCTAGTGGAATATTTGCCACAAATCTGACAAATCTGACCCAAAAAAAATTTGTGTCTCTGCTTATTGCCTACCATTCTCTGTCTCGAAGATCCACAGGAAACAATTGTGGACTGTGGTCCACATTCCTGTTGCCACTTACTGTGCCTGCGGTGGGAAGTAAGGACTTCTATAAAAATAGGTTTCTGCTTTTGATCCGCTTTTGGCTGGCAGAGGGCTGAAGGGGCTTATCTACCTTACAGAATTTAAAGAGACAGAAACACACACACCCCCTCTTTTGGAAGTCATCTAAGATAAGACTTTGGAAGCATTTAAAGAAATCTGTCAGTTCATTGACTTAAGGCAAAGATAAAGGAATATATTTTTGTGGCTACACACAAAAAATGCAGTTTGCAAAAATTGGTTGGAAACACCATACACATACCTGTTTGACCACGTTAGGTTGGGTTTTCCAGAGCAGCAAAACCAGTAACACTGGTACCTGTTTGTATATATACAGGGATTTATAGAGAGAAATTGCTTACACAGATAAATGTAGAAGTCGTAAGTCGAGTCTGGTTCAAGTCAGGCTTCTGACTCAGTTGTGGAAGCTGGTGAACAGGAAGCAGGGTGATGAAGCAGTGGGGGGAGCACAGACTGGGTGGATGAAGAGGTAAGTGAATCTGCGATCGGCCGGATGAATCCACTGCGGTTCAACCCCTGGCAGCGCCTGGGACCAGCAAGTGAGAACAATAGGGAATTCAGAACCTGACCCAGGGCCCAGCTCCAGCAGAAGATGAAAAAGCAGAGTGAAATGGGCCTCTTATTCAGAAGGTCACATTCCCAGAGGTGTCATTAGGCGGCAACTTGACTGATAGGTGGGCCCCACCCCTACCCTTAGCCCGAGTGTTTAGCTCACTAAATCTCAAACATCACACCCTCAATAAGCAAAACCCCACAATCGCCAAGGAGTGAGAGAATAGATTCCTAG
>PVJH01014220.1:44512-57750 GCA_004026705.1 Nesogale talazaci
GGCATCACTGCTCTCCAGTGGTGGGAGTAGGAGGCCCAGCCCCACTGCTGGAATTGAACCTCCGTCCCAGTGGGCCGCAGTCCCGCGCACAACCACTACACCACCGGGGCTCAGCCCCAGAAATTTGTTTTAACACCTAGGAAGATCAAAGTCCAATTTCAAGAGTGGCTGTGAGGGAAGGAGGGCACCGCCTTTGTCTTTTGTCTTCTACTTTTCAGCAATCCGTGGGGTACCTGGGCTGATGGACCGTCTCCAACATCAGCTATTGCCTGTCTTCCCCAACCTACCCATGCCCCCATCTGTTTTAATTCAGAAGAGATTTAAAACCAACACTATTCAGATATGACTAAATTACTTCAACAAAGAAAACGACATCCATCCTTAATTTCTTGTAGAAGCCAGATGAAGGAGTTTGAATTCCAGCACATTTTGGAGTGACATAATTCAACACAAAATAGCTCGCTCACAGGGTAAAAAATTGGCAACGGTTCCTGAGGAAACTCAGTGGGATCACCAACTGTCAAAAGGATCAATGGACTAAAAAGGAAAAGGATGCCTGAACAAAATGAGGCGATCGATAATGAAATAGAAATTATACAAAAGGACCAAACAAATTTTGAAACTTTTCAGTATGATAATTGAAAAAATTGTTAGTTTTCAAATAGTTCAAACAGATTTGAGTAGGATCTGCAAACTTGAAATTATCCAGGTCTAAGGAACAGGAAAGAAGAAGGACGTGAGCAAACTGGACTGTGCCGTTTACCAGTATCTATAGTCTAGGCATCTCAGCAGCAGAGAGAGCCATGACCGCACACATCCAAGAAGTCCAACAAATTCCCAGGTAGGATAAATCCACAGAAGTGCCCGTGAACACCGACTCAGACCCAAAACACAAAGCAAAAGAACCCATAAGAAATCAATGATGCAGCAGGCCGTGGGATGGCAATTTTAAAGTCTGGGGGTGGGGGGGATGGGGCACTCAAAGAAGAATCCTATTTACCAAAATGTCCTTCAAGAATAAAGGAGAAATTAAGAAACGTTCAATAAATGAAAGGTAAGCAAGCGTTCGTTACCAGTAGATGTGCCATATAAAAAATACCAATTGAGATGAAAAGACAATAGCAGCTAAAAACATAGTAAATAAAAATAAAGTAACCCTGTAAAAGCCAGTGTCCTTGTACTTGTGGTTGGTTGTAGATTCTTTTTCCAATATTTAAAAAGCTAGTGCATGAAACAATTGTAAGCCCATGTTAATGGGCATACAATGTATTAAAACTTAATCTGTGTCAACAATAAAAAGGGGTCATTTTCCTTAACTTTATTTCACAATTTTATGCTACATTTTTAAGAAATTAAATTTGCTCTTACTCCCATTTCCAGAAAGGTATTCTCATTGAAGCCAGGAGTAAATTCACAATTTCTGAAAAAATGCTGGTTTTTAACCAACAACGCTGTCCATTTGTCTATCTAATCACTGGGTAGCCTCCCACCTGTTCTCACGCCCCACTCTTCAGTCAAAAAGCTTGTAGTTTTTCAGTGCATGGTGTAACTTTGCACGTATTGCATGTAACTTTACATGTATGGTTTCTTTTCCCCTTGAAAAATCCATCTTCTCAAATCATGTGGAATTAACTCCTATGCATCTTTCAGAACAGTTCAGATACACGCTTTCCGATACTGAGCTTTCGGCCCACTTCTACTCCCGAACCCCTCTGCCTGATGGTGCTTTCCCTGTGCTTTTACTGGGTTCTGTAACGCCACTTTTCACAATCTGCTGTCTGTTAACGTGAGCTTCTGCTCTGCAGTATTAGTTCTTGTAACAAGGAGGAGTTTTATTATTTTTCAATGAGTAAATGACAGGCAGCAAAAAAATGACCACTCTGCTGTAGTATTGATTTTAAAAAAAAGTTAGAATTAGAGAAATTTGGGGTGAGCCCAGTGGCATAGTGGTTGAGTGTGGGACTGCGACCCACGGGCTTGGTGATTCAAATCCAGCAGCAACTCTCCAGGAGCAAGACTGGGTAGCTCTCACGACCACCAGATCGACCACCAGTGATGTGCCCCCCCCCAAAAAAAATTAGATGAATTTGGAGTTGCATAGATCTTAGGAATGTTATATTAATCCATTTGTCTTCAAAGTTAAAAGTAAAGCCAAAAGACAAAAGTATCCATGTTGAAGAACAGAAAATTAGCCTCCGCCCCGTTGTAGTCTGCCACATTTTATTTTTCAATTTAATAGTTTGTGCATTGAAACAATTTAGTAGACTTGTACTTATCAGCTAAGACATTTAACACATTCATATGCTTGTTAATCTTGTAGTATCATCAACCTCATAGGAGTAAGTAGGATACTGTTCAGAAGATGATCCATACCTGTTTCCTCAAATCCACATTTATAAAGTTGAAGCCCCAGGTCATGAAGTTATGACTGGAAATTCAAGTACACCCTTACAAGTGGACAGGGCATGTAACTACTTATACATGCCGTATGTTTCTTGTGTGACCAGGAGGGGTTAGAACCTATGAGCTGGTTGGCTTTAGCTCTATGTACTCATCAGGGTTTTTCATTCTCCAATCTATTGTGCCAATGATCGTCCTTATAACTTGTGCAGTGACCAAAGTACACAGAGGCTCTTCTTCACAGACAGTCCCACTGATGGTCTGTCCTGTTGGTGGGGTTGAGTGGGTTCAGGCTCAGTGACCTTAAGCACAACAGAACAAAGCACTGGTTGGTTCCATGGACCAGGTTGGTGTTTTTGAATTGAAGACTTTGTTCAACAGTCCAACACACAACCCACTATGCCACCAGAGAATGTAAAGAAAAACAAGTGAAAAGTTCTGTTTTCTTGGGCTGGGAGATTTTATATTGTTGAGAGTTAACATTACTCAAAACGATTCAATGTAATCCCAATAAAATTCTAATAGCCATCTATATAGAAATGGGAAAAGAAGATAATATGTAGAATGTGAACAGACCCCAAATAATTAAAACACTGTTAAAAGAGATTAACAATGTAGGACTCATTTTACCTTATTATAAAATGCATTCTATGTACAGTAACCAAAACTGTGGTACTGGTATTGCAACAGACACAGAGACCAGTGGAATAGAACTTAAGAGTTTAGAAATAAACACATCCATGGTGAATGGATTTTTTTTAAAGGTGCTAAGTCCATTTGATGTGAAGAGTAATCAATGGTATTGGTAAGACTGGATTTGCACATGCAGAAAAAAGAAAGAAGATCCACCCATCATACGTAATTACTCCTAAAACAATAGCAAAAAATCCAAAATGGACTAACAACCTCCATGTATAATCTAGAGTCATAGAGTCCTTGGAGAGGGAAGAACTTTTTAAAATCCAATAATAAAAAGACACAACTGATTGGGAGGAATACCTTTGGAAACTATGCACTCAATAAATATCCTAAATATATATATATATATATATATATATACATACATATATATATCTGACAACAAAAGGATAAAACAGCACAATCAGAAAACGGGCAAATTATTTGAATAGACATTAGACATTCAAATGGCCACCAAGCAGACGAAAAAATGCTTAGTGTCATTAGCCATTAGAGAGATGCAAATCAAAATCATGGGATACCATTTCATGCCCAGTTGGACAGCAAAGACACTAAAACAGCAAATAATAAATATTGATATGGATGTGAGAAAATTGGAATCCTTTTCTAACATTCCTGCTGGGGATGCAAAGTGGTACAGTATTGTGGAAAACTGGCAGTTCCTCAAAAAACTAAAAATGGGTAGGGCTTGACCAAGAGCAATGTAACTGAGAGGAATTACTTAAATCCAAATGAAGGCTGAGCATGATAGTGGGACAAGAGGAAAGTAAAAGGAAGTAAGAGGGGGTTGAGCCCCGGTGGCGTAGTGGTTGTGCGCGGGACTGCGGCCCACTGGGACGGAGGTTCAATTCCAGCAGTAGGGCTGGGCCTCCTACTCCCACCACCGGAGAGCAGTGATGCTCCCCCCTCCCCCCCAAAAAAAAGGAAGTAGGAAGGAACGAGGAGGCAAACGGCATTTATAGAGGTCTAAATACAGGCATGTATATATGTAAATACACATGATGGGGAAATAGATCCAAGTACATATATTTATAGGTTCAGAATTATGGTAGCAGATAGATATTGGGCCTTCACTCAAAGTACTCCATCAATGCAAGAACACTGTTGTGGTAAGCATTGCATTCCATGCTTACCTTCCTGACATGATCACTGAAAATAACGTGAATGCATAAGCAAATATGGTGACGAAAGCTGATGGTGTCCATCTATCAAAAGATACAATGTCTTGGGTCTTAAAGGCTTGAAGATAAGCAAGTGGTCATCTAGCTGAGAAGCAACAAAACACACATGGAAGAAGCACAATAGCCTGTGTGACCACAAGGTATCAATGAAATCAGATATCAGGCATCAAAGAACAAAAAAATATGGTGAATGAAGGGAAGTGTGGAGTGTGGACCCAAAACCCATCTGTAGGCAGCTGGACACATTCTTACAGAAGGGCTGTGGGAAGGAGACAAGTCAGTCAGGGTGCATTGTAGCAACAATGACATATACAACTGTCCTCTAGTTTTGTTTTTTTTTGGCATCACTGCTCTCCGGTGGTGGGAGTAGGAAGCCCACCCCCACTGCTGGAATTGAACCTCCATCCCAGTGGGCCACAGTCCCGCACACAAACACTACGCCACCGGGGCTCAGCCTTTTCCTCTAGTTCTTAAATGTTCCCCCCACCCCCACCATCATGATACCAAATACAAATCCAGGTAGACCAGAGGATATACACTGGTACAGATAGCAACCAGAAACATGGAGAATCCAGGACAGATGATGCCTTCTGGGTCAATGGTGAGAGTGGTGACACCAGGAGGGTGGAGGGAAGGTGGGATAGGAAGGGGGAAGCGATTATAAGGATCTACATGTAACCTCTCTGGGGTATGGACAACAGGGAAGTGGGTGAAGGGAGACATCAGACAAAATAGTAATAATTTATAAATTATCAAGGGTTCATGAGGGAGGGGAGAAATGAGCTGACAGCAAGGGCTTAAGTAGAAAGCACTTAGTTCATGTGGTTAATTTGACATTGGTACTATGACTTGATGTTGCATCTAGCTGCCCATGATTCTATGCTCCTAGAACACTGCTTCTAGAGAAAGATGCAGAGTGGTAACTTTAGATGGAAACATCTTAATTTGTATTTATCTTCTTTATAACATCAATAAGCAAATCTTCTTGAATTTGTTTTTTCCACTGGTAAAATGATAAAAGTAATCCTAACTTCAGAGAGGTCTTTAGGATTAAATAAATATGTAATTCACATTTGTATTTTTATTGGCTACATCTGGTCACTACAGTTCAGTGTCTCGAATAGTAAATGGACTGATGATACTGTAGGCTATGTGTTGCTCCTCAGTGCTGACAAATAAAAGACTGTCATTTGAGGGAGAGCATAACTCATTGCAACTAAATGTTGGACAATACCGATTTTGTGACATGCAAAGGAATCAAGGGAAGGCAAGGGAGAGGAAGTCTGTAAATGTACGACTGGAGAACACGGCCACTCATTCCCTTCAACTTGAGTCCAGGTTTGTGGCCTCCTTCGGGCAAGCTGTTCTTGTCAGTACCTGGTATTGCAGGCCCCAACTCAATGACTGCTGGGGATGTTGCAGACTGATGACAACACAGGCTCATCACTGAGAGGACTTAGTGAGTTTTAAAGCCCTTGGAAAAAAAATACAAACACTGAAAATAATGTCCATCCAGAAAAGGGCAAGATCTCAAAAAGGTAATCTGGAAAAACATGAGATGCTTCACTATTCCAGAATGCCACCTTGGATCTTGTGAGAAACACTGGATTTCAACGGCCACAGGGTCCTCCTAAATCAGAACCTATATTTAGCAACATCCCCAGATAATTTACATGCACAGTAACATCTAAGGAACACTGTTCTGACTTACCACTGCCATCATTTCATTAGGGAAATGTTAGCAAAAACCAAGCCCAGAAAAATCTCAGGATCAAAAACTATGTGAGCTTGTAGAAACCCACACTATCCCCACTTGGGACATTCCGACCATGCTAGACTGCTGTTAAGTGGCTGGGGGTCTGGGACTTCCCCTACTCACATGTATGCTTCCTGGCCACCAGCTCCTGGGGAATATTGCGCACACTAACTGGGCTCATCTTTCTGGCCCTCTAACATTTCCTTCTGAGTTTTCATTGAGAAGTTAACACCAGAGGATCAGATACCAACTTACGCTATCTCAGCAGACCACCGCTTGATATGCACAGAATAGTAAAATGAACAGGCTTGTTCAGAACCTGAGGTCACAATGTCCTCATGTGGATGTCTAACAATACACCACTACCTATCTTTTATCCACCAAATAATTACTGGTATTCATACTCAGTAAAAGCAACCAGGGTGAAAGATACATGTGGTAAACTACTGACTGAAAAATTCAAATATATCTTGCCTAACTAAAATCAGGAAAATTTGATCTTAAAAAAGCAGACTTGGCAAAATGGGTGCATAAACAAGCTGATGATGTCCTGCTAGTAAGAGATACAGTGATTGAGGTCTTACAAGCTTGGAGTTAAACAAGCAGCCATCTAGCAGGGCAACAACAAGGCCCACTTGGAAGAAGCACACCAGCCTGTGTTATCACAAGGTATTGATGGGGTCAGGTATCAGAAGACTCCAAACAATGAGGTCAATGCAAACAATGGGGGTCAGAAAGGAGACCCCCTAAGCCCATCTGTAGACAATTCCGACATTACCCTCACAGAAGGATCACAAGAAAAGAACGAGTCAGCCAGGGTGCAGCACAGCACCAATGAAAACAACATTCCTCTAATTCCTTAATGCCCCACTTTCTCACCAACCCACTATAAAGATCCCAATTCTACCGAACAGATCCAGCTAGACGGTGCACTTTACACTAGCATGCACAGTGCTACAAATCTCTCGACACGTGGAATCTAGGACAGCTCACCCCCTCGGGTACAGTATGGGGTATAGCGATACCATGAGGGTAGGGGAAGGGTATGGGTAGAAGGGGGAGAGAGAGGGAGCTGATTGCAGACAAACAACAGAAACGTTGGTGAAGGAAGACCGCCGATGGTATAAGATGAAAATCCTGATAATTTATAATTTATCAGGGTTTCATGAGGTTAGGATAGAGGGGGAAATAAAGAGGAGCTGATACCAAGCGCTCAAGTAGAAAGAAAATGTTTTGAAAATGATAGGAACGTATGTATACATGTGCTTGATTCAATTGATGTACGGCTTGTTAGTAGAGCTGTAAGAGCCCACAATAACATTTATTTATTTGGTATGGATTGTGATAATCACTGTATGAGTACCCCAGGGAGGTTATATGTAAATCCTTGTAATCGGTTCCCTTTCTACTTCACTCTCACCACTGGTCCTGAAGGGATCGTCTGTCCTGGATTCCCCATGTTTTCAGTTCCCATCTGTACCAGTGTAAATCCTTTGGTCTAGCAGGATTTGTAAGGTAGAATTGGGATCACGACAGTGAGAAGCATTTAAGAACTAGAGAAAAGTTGCATGTTTCATTGTTGCTATACTGCACCCTGACTGGCTTCTCTCCTTCCCAGGACCTATAAGGGGATGTCACTTTACCTAGAGAGAGGTTTTGGGTCTCTAGTCTGTACTCCTCCTCATTTATAATGATATAATTTTTAGTTCTTTGATGCCTGATACCCAATTCCTTCAACACCTCTTGGTCACAAAGACTGGTGTACTTCTTCCATGTGGGCTTGGTTGCTTCTGAGCTAGATGGTTGCTTGCCTTCAAGATGGATGTTTGCCTTCAAGCCTTTAAGACCCCAGATGCTTTATCTCTTGATAGCTGGGCACCATCAGCTTTCTTCACCACATTTGCTTACACACACATTTGTCTTCAGCGATCCTTTCAGGAAGGTGGGCACGCAATGATGATTTTTATTTTTAGTTCTTTGATGCTTGATTTCTGATCCCTTTGACACCCTGTGGTCACAGAAGCTGGTGTGCTTCTTCCATGTGGGCTGAGGATTCCAAGCTAGATGGCCGCTTGTTTACCTTCAAGTCTTTAAGACCCCAGACTCTTTATCTTTTTTTCCCTTTTTTTTTTTGGGGGGGGGGGCAATCACTGACCTCAGGTGGTGGGAGTAGGAGGCCCAGCCTTTGCTCCATGGGGCTGGAATCGAACCTCCATCCCAGTGGGCCGCAGTCCCACGCACAACCACTACGCCACCGGGGCTCAGCCCCCAGACTCTATATCTTTTGATAGCCAGGCACCATCAACTTTCTTTACTACTTTCGCTTATGCACACATTTGTCTTGAAGACTGTTTTGACATGCACATACAGAAATGTCCAGCCACCATCTTTCCAGGGTGGTGCTCCAAAAGACTCCATGCAGGATGTTGTACTTGGCAGCTTCTACCAATTGCCTGAACACTACATTTAACATGACGGCAGTTTATGTAACAACTTCGGACAGAAATGTAAAACACAACAGAAAACAGTGTTGCTTTTTCACATTAATTTCCAGACTCAATTCATTTTTCTCTGGTATGAGTCAGGGGAATTTGAGCCCACTTGCTTTGGACTTGCCTTTTCCTCCATCACTCATTGCTTCCCTCAGCTTCCTCAGCCACTGTTTGGTATCTTGCATAGAAACAGGATCACACAAAGGTAAAATTTTGTCTCCCATTTTTTTCCTCAGACAGCCTCTTTAAGCCTGGACTCCTACTTGTGTTGGCTCCTACCTTCCCTGAGTTGCACTGATGACACCTGGGCACGCTAAAATAGAACCAAACAAAAGTTTACCCAGAGTATCCATGCTGTAATGGACAGGTGGTTGATGTGGCTGATGACACTTTTCTTCAAGCCAACTCAGCATCCAACTGACCAGGGAAGATGTCCACCCTTGGGTGACTGGAGTCTATCCTGACCAGGCAGAACACCCTGAACTTGGGCGTCACCAACTGCCCTGCAAATTGAAATCACCCAGGACTGGGGCTCTATGGGCAGACTAAGCAGGTCTAGCATCTCTGGGGACATCAGAACTGTTACCCATGGCTTCTGTCTTGGCAACATGGCTCTGGCTCATTCTGAGTTAGCAGGTACTACACATATTACCAGTCTGGCATTGGAGAAGCATCTGTCTTTAGGACCAAGGTCACATGCACACCAATAATTAATTGCTCTTGAGTGGTCAAATGGAAAGTCTGGCTCCTTGAAGGTAGTAATGGACTCAGCAATGGAAACAAAGGATTCTTCTCACCCCATCGGCAGAGCTGTAGGGACCATGTGGAGCATCATGGCCAGGCCCAGGATGCCCTGCAGACTGGAGAAGAAACCTCGGCTAGTAATTCAGGTACACAAGCCCACTAATTAGCCATTTTACATTTTCCTCTTCATCTTTACTCATTCAGAAATTCTGAGAGATCACTGAGTGTCTTCTAAGATTAGCAATGCAGTATTAAACACCTACAAGGACACAATTATAACCATTTTATTCATTTGTATATTGTGAAATTAAAAGTTGGAGAATTAATTGGTTTGCTGTTTAGATTTTTACCTCCTTGGGGTTTTGAAAGGAAATGATGGAAAACTGTGATTTACTTGATCTCACACTATTTTTGGCAGTCCACTTTTCTACCTTAGCTCCTGTCTTTTGAGAGACCATACTTGATTCCAGTACCCCTTGTTATCTTCAGGAGTTCAACCCCTGCGTCTCATGTTCAGCTCAGATCTTGTCTCAAAATACGCCTGAAAAAAGCAGAAGTCACATCTCAACTAGTCTTCGTTATGCCAACTACTGCACCATTAACACAGTAAATACGAAAAGAATTCAAATTTAAAGAGGTGTTAAGCTAATCATTTTTGCTTTTATTTTAGTAGCAATTACTCAGCTTAGAACAACTCTACACAACTGGATTGCATTATTTATGTGATTAAGCAATGAAGATGCCTTACGGTACTATCAATGGTAACTAACATTTCAACAGTATGGGGAGCACTGAGACCCAAGAGGGTGTAGGAGGGTGTCTGTTAGTGTCATACACAGGTTCCCATTCTTATTTGGCCTAATGCCCTCTTTTCAGGGGACAAAAATAAAACAAAACACTCAGCAATAAAAAACGATTCGCCTGTTCATGGAAAACTTGAGTACTTTGTATATTGGATGACAACCTATAATTCAAGATAAAGTGGAGGTACTTCCTTTTGTAGCCCCCTGGGATACAGCATTCTCCCTGGGGTGGCACGTCTCACTTAGGGGAACAATGTCATTCTTACAAGCAGCGGCAAAACATCAAGAGCCTAAGAACCGGCACGCGTATTTTAACCTTCACAGGGACTCTAGACACCTTCCGCCTGAGTCCAGGTTTTTTGTCCCAAAATACAAATGATCGTTATCACTGCTATGAAGGAAAAATGAAAGTCTTAGTAGAGGATGCTAAGGCAATTTACAGAACAAATTCTTGGAGGGCACAGTATTATAGATTTTCCTGTAATAGCAGAGTATGTAAAGCTCCAAAGTCAGTCTAAGCTGAGTCACAGCAGGCCATGCCATCACGCTTTTCCTTTCAGTTCGACCACCACTTGGACATAGACGCCTTCTGGAACCATTAGCCCTTCTCACCCTTTTCATTCTGCTTTATCCATTGCCACAACCCTGCCAACTAATTTAATCATTTGTCTGTTTCCCCAATGGGATTTGTTCTTAGCTAGAGTTCAAAAGCATCTCATCTGGCTGCAAGCCCAGAAGTAGAGCAGGCCGAGTAAGGGAAATGTAGAATTACATACTCGGAGGGACCATGGTTTTTTCAGTGAGGTTTACAATAGCAATCAATAGTTATACACAGTGCTCTATTTAAAGCACCTTCAAATTTTATCTAACTTCACTGCATACAAACTTGGTGGGAAATTGGGCACACTTGACTAATTCTCATTTTAAAGAAAAAGAAGTCAAACTAAGTCATTTTCTTGTATCTCAGGAGCCTCAGAACCAACCCCAATTCAGTAAGTCCACTTTGTCTTCAGATGATGGCCTGGTCAAAGTCCCCCCTAGGGGGTCCCACAGCAGAGACGCAGGCAGAGCACTCACTGTACCTCTGCTGTGCACAAAGAACCAAGCACCTGCCCACGTGAGCACGGTCTTAAAAAAGCAAAAGCAAAAAACTACTAAATGACTTAAAGGACAAATATTTTATTTCATCCCCCCATTTTAAGACTAATTTATTAATACAAGTCACAAATGCATTTATTTGCCAACATCTAGAAAACAATCAAAAGTGTATATATCTCTCCATGTAGATCTTATTCATAAAGTTTATTTGGACAAGAGAACCCGTGCCACAACAGCATGATTAAAGATTGTAGCACTCCCAAGGGTGGTCACAGATACAGTATGTGAAGGAAAAGCTGCACTTCAGAGCCAATCATGATCAAGTTTAAAATATCTGACATATATTATACGTGTTAATAAATTTCCTTTAGGTCATGACCAGCATGGGAGGAAAAAATCAGGACAAAGATAGTTCTGTAAATGTGTACAGCAATATGCTGTATTTAAGAGATGAAATCAGGTTCTACTTTAGTGTTAGCATCAAGCCCTTAAGAGAAAAAACAAAGAACAAAAACACCTCCTTTTCCCATTTACACGAGTAAAAAAACTATCCACATGTTGGGCTGGGCAGCAGGCCCCAGAGCCCACACAGGTCCTTGCCTAAGTAAAGCATTGAGAATGAACACTGCAGTTCTCGCTCACGTCCTGGCTCCTCTTCTCTGCCTTTTGGTTCTCAGAACACCATCTATGGGATGTTAGATAAAAGCAGGGAAAAGCAACGCATTATCTCTGGGGCTCTCACCCTACCATAATAAAAATGCTCTGCCAATTCAAGTTTCATTCAGTGAGGAAGACAGAAGGATTTAAGGCTTCGGTGATAATTATAATTCTCTGAGAAATTATTTTCCTAAAGTCGAGATAATAGTGTTTGTTGTACTTTCTCTTGACTCTTAAAATCCCTGGTATCAGGTGGAGGCAACTTTCACCTGCAATTCAGTCTGGTACGAAAGAGAGGTCTTCCCTCCTTTACAAAAGGCTGTCCCAGATTATGCACATCAGAAGCGTTTGTAGAATTTTGGCTCTCTGGTACGCAGGAAAGACACTGAAATTCAAACTTGCTAGTAGGTGGAAGAAGCTGTGCTCATGGCATCTTCAGCAATTTTGGAGGTGGCAGGGTGAATACTTGCAAAATATTTTACATCACTGTCACGATCCATTTGAAGAGCCATAATAGTTTGTTCTACAGCTTCCTGATGACAGCTGGCAGAATTTAAGAAATATTCTGTAAATGAGAAGTTACAAATTAGAAATAAAATTAGTCTAACATTTAATAGTTTTAACAAACACAATTACAAAAATTCTGAGTTGTATAACAATTCTCTATTGGTATAAAGAAGCTATACGAATTAACAACAGTATTCCAAATGGATTTGAGCGAAATACATTTTAAAAAACCCAAATAGGGCTGAGCCCCGGTGGCGTAGTGGTTGTGTGCGGGACTGCGGCCCACTGGGACAGAGGTTCAATTCCAGCAGTGGGGCTGGGCCTCCTACTCCCACCACTGGAGAGCAGTGATGCCCCCCCCCCCCAAAAAAAAACCCAAATATAAGAATTAGAAGATGCTAATTATATTTGAGACATTAAATCTTATGCTTTTCAAAGGGCATCTAAGCAATATTAAATGTATTAAGACATTATACTTTTCTAGGGATTAATTAGTTGAGGAAAAGGAATAACACCAATCATATACATACACACAAAAACTACATCTTTGTTAATCATCTCATTATAATTGCCATTAAATAAAATATACCTGTTTCCAAAGAAGAAAAACAAACGACATTCATTTACTTGTATTATTGAAGTCTACTTCTTCAAAAAATATAGTTTTAAGTGGAATAACATTACATAAAACCACCTGAATTGTGAGTAGCTGACAAATGGTGGTGAGGCAGACACTTTGGAGTATTTGATTTCTACTGGATACACAAAAAGTAGTCTGGGAGTGTACCTGATTCAATGCTTGACAACAACCAAACAGTTGGCAGTTCAAATCCACCAGCTGCTCCAAAGGAGAAAGGTGTGGCAGTCTGCGAGACTGGATGGGGCAGTTACACTCTGCCCT
>PVJH01014221.1:0-40116 GCA_004026705.1 Nesogale talazaci
CCATTCTCCCCACTGATCCTAAAGGGATCATCTGTCTTGCATACCCCACGTTTCCAATTTCTATTTGTACCAGTGTACATCCTCTGGTCCGACCAGATTTGTTTTTTGTTTTTCTGGCATCACTGCCCTCAGGCGGTGGGAGTAGGAGGCCCAGCCTTTGCTCCGTGGAGCTAGAATCGAACCTCCATCCCAGTGGGCCGCAGTCCCGCACACAACCACTACGCCACTGGAGCTCAGCCCCTCCAACCAGATTTGTAAGGTGGAATTCAGATCATGATAGGGGGAGGGAGGAAGCATTTGAGAACTAGAGAAAAGATGCATATTTTATTGTTGTTACACTGTGCCTTGCCTGGCTCGTCTCCCCACAACCCTTCTATAAGGGGATGTCACTTCTCCTGCAGATGAATCTGCACTCCCCCTCATTTATAATAATATAATTTTTAGTTCTTTGATTAGTCCTAGCTATTAGCCCTAGATATTATTTCGACTTAATCCAATAATGCAAATCTGTTACTACTCTCCCATTATCTGGATGGAGAAGCTGGGTTAAAAGATTTATCCAACTCATAAAACTATGGATAAGAAAACGAGGGATCTTTCTTATCAAAGCTGAAAGAAAGAATACACTGATGAAAAATATGTTGTTTGCCTTATTATTTTGGAACCATGTTAAGAGTAGGCATCCTCAAATACGTTCTTTTTCATCAGCTGTGTCAGGAGAATCAAAGGACAACATATGTGGCCAATCTTACTCAGTTGTGCTTGCTGGGTCTTAATGAGACGATTAATGAGCTGAGTGGAGCATCATTTCAGATATAGGAGGAGGTAGGGGGAATGGTGTAGGGAAATGGCTCTTCCTTCAATGAGCTCATCTATCAGGGGACTGGATTAAGTAGAGCCAAGGGAAGATTTTTTTTCTCTTCCTCATCTGTGCTGAGTCTTCTTTTCTCTAGGCGGGTGGAGAGTTTGTAGCCTCTGAGCCCCAACTACCTCTCAGTAAAAGGAGAATAATAACATCTACTTCTCAGACTGTGGAACAAATATTACTCAATACTTGAGCATGACACCATCCAGAACTTCCCTATCATTCTGAGCTTTCTGTTTATTTGATTTTGTTTTCTGTTTCATTTCAAAATAGTTTCAAACTTATAGAAAAGTTGCCAAAATAATAGAGGGATCCCGTATACCCTTTATCCAGATTTCATACTTTTGAATACTTTACTACATTTACTTGACCACATTCTCTGCTCCTGTCCCCCCCCCGACATGCACACACATGCACGCACACACACACACGCATGCACATGTGCACAGACCTGCCCATTTTAATTTTTCAGCCACCACCCATCTTACCAATGGTGGATTGTTTGTTGCTATGCTGCTAACGAGGCTTCTGTAGAAAGTCCATTCAGAAACAAATGAGCAAGATGATCTACTCCTCAAAATCAGACATGGACAAGCCTATGGATTACAGTAGTTTTTCTTAGTTTACCCCACAGTAGGAATTCAAGACCTTTAACAAGGAAATAATTTCTATATTTAATCTATAGTTAATAGTCTAATTTGTCAAGTATTCTAAAGATGTCATTGGTAAACATTTTTTTCCTTCTATGTGTAAAGATCCAGTTCAGACTCATACATTACCATTGGATGTCATATCCTTTTGTACACAAATCTGGAAAATGACCTCAGATTTTATCTTTCCCAATATTGAGGTTTTTAAAGAACACACACTTTTATAGACTGTCTATCAGTTTGGATTTGTCTGTTGTTCTAGTTTCAGAGCATTGGTTTGTCTCTTGTTTCTTGTTTCCCCAGTTGCATATGACATTAGTGATAGTGTGTCTTCCTCACAGTACCACATCTGGTGACAAATGCATTCCATCTGCCCCTCACTGAAGCCATTAATTGGATCAGCTAATCAAGATGTAGTCTGGTTTCTCCCCTGCTATTTCCCCCTTTCAAGGACTGAGTAATCTATGCAGAGGCACTTGGGACTATACACATTATCCTGCTTCCCTGCAGATTTTGCACCCACTAATAATTCAAATATGAAAAAGTATTTATGAAAATTGCAGATTTTATTTGCCTACTTCATTCTATATTTTTATACGTAGTAACTGTTTCTCAATAACACAGTAACAGTTATTCATCTTCTCAATCTTAAATCCACAGAAAGCAGATTTAGAATGATGACACCCATATTACAGTGAAAAACAGACCCTCCAGAAATCATCTAAGGGTTGTTTGTCCTTCTTGTACATTTTAGCTACATCATTCTGACTCCTGAAGACCCATGTGTATCAGACTGCGCTCTACAGGCTTTTCAGTGAGATACTGCGAGTTGAATAGAGTCTATGGAAATTAGTTTTTGGTTTTGACCTTTTGGAAGTAAATTATCCAGCCTTTCTTCCAAGACCCCTTTGGGTGCACTAGAACTTTTCCACTTCCTTCCCCATCTCTGGAGACAGCTCATTGTTGTCTGTGAGAATGCTATCAAAACTTTGATTTAACTCACAAAAGCTAACTTAAACTTACTATTGTGATTCTTCTGTGTAAATACTTTTTATACCATGAAGCAAGAACCAAGGAAAACCATCTAATAATCTAATTGAACACTATTGAACCCAACCTAACACACACACTGTGGGTCACTAGGAGTCAGAACTCAGTCAATGGTTCCTACAGTCAAACCTTTGGCTAGAAGCTGAGTTCATTTGCTGTGTGTACATGCAAAGATTCCCTTTATCCTTTAGACTAGGAGTACATAATCAAAGTGGTGTATTACTTTGCTTAGTTCATTTTTTCCTCACTTGTGTATGGTTATTTATTCTCCTCCAGGTCACAGTATGGCTATTCATTCAAAATACCCATGGATTAGTTTACTAATATAAATTTTTTGGTTTATTTTGATCATCTATGCCATTCTCTTTAAAATTTATGACTTATTCTTCAATTATTTCATTCTTTCTCTGAAGTTAATCTCTCAAAATAATTTGAAACTCAAGGAGACTTCTAAATCCTTTTAGTTCACATCTTTCTTTGTGTATTCATTTCTCCGGACATTTATTTATTTATTGTAAAACTATATATAAAACACTACAAAATACAAGGCACTTTGCTAGGTAGATGACATATAATAGTGAGGAAGAAATTAGCAAAAGGGTATGTGTGGTTAACTGGGAAAGTCTGACATTACTCAAATAAGTACTTAAGTGTGTCAAATTGCAATGGAATAGTGTTGTAAAGGCTGTGTATAAATAAACCTACTTGTTGTGGTTAGGAACAGCATATCCAGGAAAAACATATTCATGCTAGTATCTAATGGAAAACAAATGTTTAAGTGGAAGAAAAAGGAAGGAAAGAAGATAGGAACAAAGGAAGGAAGGAAGGAAGGAAGGAAGGAAGGAAAAAAGGAAGATATATGACTACGTCTTTACTTTATAAAGCCTTGCTTCCTGACTGGTCTCCTCTCATACCCACTTGGAGGATGTGGTTGTGTCTGTTGTGGGATCTTAATGGATGTGTTCAAGTCTGGATGTGACATAACTGCTTCCTACCATGCATGTCCAGGCATTGAATGAGTGTGCATAAGTGTACATGTGACATAACTTGCCCTTACTGAGAATATCTTTTCCCATAGCCTTCTAGTGTTTGCCTGATCTCTTTGGATGTTCCCTATTCCTTACCGGCCTATCTAGGTATTCTTTACTGAGTAGTGAGCCTTTTGGGGACAATCTCTCTTCCTAAAACTTCCTGTTTCTCATATGTATGCACACACAAATATAAATTGAAAATGGCTCACCCAATTGCAGAAGTAGGTAAGCCCCGTCAAATTTAAAGTTTGTGGGTCAGATGTCAAGCTGGAGGCTTCTCCTGATGGGAGAAGGAGGAGGAATCCAAGATTGGCAGGAACATCACAGGCTGCAGAAAGAGATGTATGAAGTCAACAGGTCAGGCAGTTGGTAGGTCAACTGGCAGTCCACTAATGGTTCCCAGTATTGGCAGGCAATATGGCAGGCTGTTGGTGAAAAGTCCAAGGACTCAGGAGTTGATGAGCCAGACACAACAAAAGAGGAAGGAAGGAAGGAAAGAAGGTAGGAAGAAAAGAAGGAAAGGAGAAATCCAGCTGCTATGGTTTTTGACTTGTGATAGCTTCATGTATTTAGAATACAATGTTCTCTAGAGATTGTCAACCATAGTGGTCTTTTAGAAGCAGGTCATCAGGTCTTTCCTGGTAGGTGCATCTGGGTAGATTTAAACCTCCAGGGTTTTGGTTAATATCCAAGACTTCAGCTATTTGCACCACCCAGGGACTAAAGATAGAGAAAGGTGGTACTAATAAGTAGCTGGTAGTTCCTTGAAAAGGAGCATAAAACCTAAAAAATGCCATTTTAATAATCTTCTCTAATACTAGCAGAGCCATAGCCAACAGTCCCTCCCTATTCCCATTTACAACAGAAATTGCTTCACATACTGTCATCATCTGTTCTTTGGACAATGCTACTAAAAGTCACACCCCTATGTGATATGACTGTAATTCCATTGGAGAGTCAGTGTCACCAGTATCCTGGGATGCTTTCTGATGTGTTCATATTTTTGGCAGTAGTCTTTCTATTGATGTCCTTAACAGCTATTTCAAGACTTTTTCATTTCCTTGAACATTCTGGCTCATTACCTCATTCCATGAATGAATTTGCAGAACACTCATGGTCCTGGACCATCTTCACATGGTTCTTATGTTTAACCCCTCAATCTAGCCACTTTATCAATCCGTCTTTCCCCCTTTTGCTGCCTGCTCTGCTACTTTACCAACCATGTTGTCTGTTTTTGGGACATGTCTCTCTTTACAACTTCTCCAAAGTCTTGTAATGTTTATTCTTTTGGAAGTTCAGATAGAGCAGCTATATGGATTTCGGACATGTTGCCAGGGGAGACCAGTTCCTGAGAAGGACATTATGGTTGTTAATGTGGAGTGGCAAAGAAAGAGAGAAAGGCCTTCAATGAGATGAATTGATGCATGTGCTAGATCATAGAATGGAAGATTTCAAATTCTGAATTGCCAGCCCCCTGAGAAATCTGACCTAGTTAAATTGACACAAATCTATCATGCTCACTGTTAATTTGAATCAACTCTGTGGCATAGGGTTTGACTTGAATTGAACCACCCACATCAAACATTGGAGCAAAGAGCATGGGAGGCCATTTCTGATCTTCCCTGCCTTCCCTATTGCCACGAGGCCAGGGGCAGGCATGCCTTCATCCTCCCAACTTCTTTACCCTGTTCTGACACTGACCATTCCTTCCACAGTGTAGAACTCTAGTTCTATGCTGGGTTGGATTATTGCCATAGCCACATAGAATTCACAGACAACATTCACAATTGTTGTTGTTGTTGTTAGGTGCCATTGATTCAATTTCAATCCATAACACACAAGAATGAACACTGCCTGATCATTCTCACAGTTGTCCCTATGCTGGAGCCTGTCGTCATTGCAGCCACTGTGCCAATCCCTCTCATTGAGAGGCTGCCTCTTTTTCCCTCTACCCCCAGGCCCCTTTACCTAGTAGGATGTCCTTCTCCAGGGACTGGTCTTTTCTGACAATATGTCCAAAGTTTGTAAGATAAAATCTGGCCCTCCTTGCCTCTGAGGAGCCCTCTGTCCATAGTTCCCCTAAGACAGATTGGCTTGTCTTTCTAGCGGTCTATGGTATGTCCAAAATTCCTCAGCAGCACAGTCACTCAAGTGTATGCATTCCTTCTCACAATTAAGGGAGTTTATTATGACAGTTAACAGTTATCAAAAGTCGGCATCAGTAAACAGTAAGGACATAGTCATTGCTCCACAGCAACAGCAATTGGACCACAGCAGCAGCTCTCCTAAGCCAGCAGCTAAGCTTCTCTCTGGTCCTCAGCCTCTCAGCCACCAGACTCCTTGGCCTTTGTCTCTGTGAAGCAGGAAGCTCACCTGTCAATCTGTCTCACAGTTTCATAGTCTTGGGTCTGATGAGGAGAAAGTGTCCCATAGTCTCCACACTGCTCCTTCTCTTCATTTCTCTATGCAGAATAATTATTTCTTTTAATTTCCAATGCTATCCTCTAATGGGGAAGATGGGAGCAGAAGCTGAAGGCCAAACCAAGCACCCCCTCTTTATCAGAGGTTGACCATATCAAGGGATTTCACATAGTCCCAGTCTGAAAGGGTGGAGATAAATACTACCTTAAGATGCTAGAAAGCAGTCTGTGAGAATTGTTAATCTTGGAGGGGGAAAACTGGTTCGCAGAAAAACATTATGGGAAGTTTGGTTGAGTTGCTAAGATGGAGCCATTGCAAGTGGCTTGACTTTATGTATCTTGCTTTTTATAAATGAACCACTATAATGTAATAAGCCATTATAAAATGTAGTGGTTTGAAGAAGCAATCATTTATTGTTTCACACACCTGTTAGTGGCTGGACTTGACTGATATTGACTTTTCTAAAAGATCTACCTTGTGGAGAGTAAAAGGTAGGGAAATAAGCCAATAACACTCTTTTAGAGGCAATTTCTCTACATTTGAGTACTAATTTAATACCAATGGGGAAATGTTTCTTCCAAAATTCCAGGATTCCACCAATGATTCTCTTCTTTTTCATTCTAGTGTCATTCACAGTTTCATTTATATATGCACAATTTCAGCCGCCATCATTATACAGGCACTTTTTATTTAGCACATATTTCTCTTTTCTCTAGCACAAGCTCTAAAATGTCTAATGACTACTAGGTTTCTTGTGTGGATATAACATGAAATCCTTGATCTTAATATATCCCAAATTAAAACATTCATTTTGTTTTTATTTAGTCAATAGAAAGGTTATCGGAGCCTTATTTCCAATTTTGATTTTTTATCCTACCCCTTGTTAAATGCATGACCCCCTCATCTACCTGATGGCTCAAATCAATTTTTTTTTCCAAATAATTTTCTTAAACTCTTTCCTTGACTTCCTGCAGTACAATGGATTTTTCTTATAAGACTTTTTGGTTCTATATTTGAAAATCTCCTAAACTGGTAAACCTGGACTCTTGAAGGTGATTGGTCTATTTACTCTCAGTCCAAGTGGCTTGAAGGTACTGATTGGCTTACTTACTAGCTGCATAAGCAGCTTGTAATCCATCCCACAGGAATGAGAAGCTTGTGGTCCTTGTTTGAGGGACCTATTTTGATGTTGGCATGGAGTCTTCATAAGGGATCACTTTTATAGAATTTTGTTGAAGATCTCCTGATCCAGGGCTGAAACTGGGCAATCCCAAGCACGGATTTCTTGCGTAGGTTCGGAAGACCTGGGTAGAGGTTTACGTGCAACAGAGAAAGTACCCAATAATGTCCAGCTGTAGAGTAGCAAGAAGAGCCACGTGGACCTGGGTAGTGTGGAGGGAACTGGAAGCAATGGTCACCTAAATGCAGGTTGTGATCTGCACTATGATGCATTTACTGAGGGACATAGGAATGGACGTGGGGAGTTGGGTCTTTTCCTTTGAAACATAAGAGGTCCCTGTCCTACAAAGTGGCTTATGTATAAAAGTGCTGGTAATTAAATAATCTGTTCTCATTGTTTATAGTTTGCATGCTAAAAATAATGGCAATGACTTTCACTTTACCAGCACTGTGCTCTTGTCTCATGTATGGCGTGATCATACTGACGAATGAAGCATACTCGGAATGGTTGACATCACTGGGTGAAATTTTCAGTATTATACGTCTTGGGAAGTCTGAGGCACAGTCTGCGTGTGCCATGTAGTCAGACACGTCTAAACATCTTTCATCCAGTCCTATTTTTTCACTCTCTGAAATATCTCTTATCTGACTACTCTTACTCCACATAATTTAGGTTCTTGACAGTTTCCTTTTAAATTTCCACAAAAGTGCCTTAAATATTCTGACCCCTGCCCCTTGTCTTATCTCTTTTTAATCCATCTTCTCTAACATCCCAGGAAAAAAAATCTCTATTATAAAAAAGAGTGTGGGTTTTGGAGCAGAACCAGTTTTTCCACTTTGTTATAAGTCTTCCTGCAAGTGGATTAATTTCTCTCAGTGTCAGTTTCTACATTTTATGGATCTTAAAATATTAAATGGATTTATAAAAGGTGCTTAGTTTAATATTCGGAGCTCTGGTGATACAGTGATTAAAATGCTTGACTGCTGACTCAAAGGTTATAGTTCTAAAACACTAGCTTCTTCACAGCCGGTTTCTGTGAAGATTTGCAGCTGTGGAGTCCTCTATGAGGGAGGTCTATCCTGTTTTACAAAAATCACCTTGAGTTAAAATGAGCTCAATGGCAGGGGGCTTGGTTTTGCCTTTGGTAGAGCATCATGCTCACGGTCAACAGTAAGTTATAGGCTAGGCATTGCTTTTACTCTTTTATATGAGCTGCTCCATTTATACTCACAACAAATCTTGGGGTGACCCCCCCCCTATTTCCAGATGAGGAGATGAGGTAGAATCTGCACTAAGGGAAAGTGGTGGAGAATTAGAGTTCTCCACAGAGCAGTTGCCTTGTCAAACACATGCACACAACCACACAATCATGATGCTTATGAGCAAGCAAGAGCATTATCAACGTTTGTTCTTAGCATTATCAACCTTAACCTTGGCCTTTAGCCACTGGATAAACTTCAGTAATTTAAAGTTTCTCAGCCTCAGTTATCCTATTTGTAAAACGAGGCTACTAATAACTTGCATATAATGTGGAGCAATAATTAAATTAGAGGAAATCATATAAAGCAAATGAGACTGTAGCACTCAATAAAAAGGTATCTATTAATATTTCTAGTAATTTCTAGGTTAAATGTATATCTTCTGACTACTCTGTTAAAAATCCTGGGTTGTACTCCCTCTGCCTAAAAAATAAAGCTTTTACTTAATACTTGTGTTAGCTACCTCCACCACTAGCCTTTTCTCCTGAGTTTTAAAAATAGAGGTTTGCTCACCTACTTGACCTACCTGTCCTTCCTTTACCTTCATAAGGCTTCTTTCTTGGCCTGGAAAATTGAATGATCTTTTTCTAATTTATGTCCCAGGATTTTATCTTCTGGTGAACTCGGTCTCATTCTTCAAAATTGGATCTTTTCTTTTAGTAAAATAATTTCTTTTTGAAGAAAATATTTACAATGAAACACACCAATTCAGTGATTTCTACATGTAAAATTAAGTAACATAGGTTATCTTCTTTAAGTTGTAGCAATTTTGTTAGCAACCTTTCCCAAACTATTTCATTATCATTAAATCCCTGTTGCATTTTTGTTTTCATCTATCTTTTCAAGTTACTGTTGTCAATATGATCACATATAGATAATTCTTTAAGAACAGAAAGCTTAGATCCCAAAGAGGATAAAGCTAAATGAAGGCATTGCTTTCTAAATAACTAAGCTGTTATTTGGTCGACAATGTCAATCTTCCCAGCCTGCAATGATGTTAGCTCTCAGTCCAGTTGTGAGGATGTTTGTTTCTTTGTGTTGATTTGCATACTACAGCCCTTGATCTTCATCAGCCAAGAGCTTCAAGTCCTTTTTGCTTCCAGCAAGCTAGGTTATGTCATCTGTGTATAGAAAGTTGGTAATAGGCTTTCCTTCAATCTTGATACTTGTGATGATGTTTACTTGTGTTTCATCGACTATGTAAAGATATACAACTGTATGGAGCATAATAAATGTTGATAAAAATGGGGATTTCAAAGCACTTCATTGTACTCACGTGGAACATGCCCATGATAAGGGACATTCATTTGAACAGATCAAGGGAATTCTGAGTGGTTTCAAATCAGGAAAAGTTTGCTTCAGAGTTGTATTCTTTTACCACACTTACTTGATTTTATCTGTATACTGAGCAAATGATTCAATAAAAAATTTACAGAGTAAAAAATAAACCTCAAAGCGTATAAAGCTTAATGGAGGCATAACTTTCTAAATAGGCTAGCTAAATAACCAAATAGTTATTTGGTTCCAAGATGACTTCAGGGGATCGTTTCTGTGGGAAACTGAGAACCTGGATGGAGGTGTCAGCAGTCTAGTCTGTATACTGTGACCACGGGGCTTGAAAGATCAGCTTTCGTGAGACAAGTCTTTCAGTTCCGAGATAGAGATGAAAGCTAATAATCTTCAGGAAGAAAGTTCTCTCCACAATTGCTTTCCTTTAAGATGCTAATATAAAGCTGCCTTTCCCAGAGGCCAGGCTTTTCACCTCTAGGCTGTCAGATGTCTATCTTTAAAAAATAGTGAAATCCCTTTTATCTTATCATGCTAGGAGTCAGTTTCTCCTTGTGTCTTAGTTGCCAGACACTTATACTGAAGTCCAGATGCGAATAATTCTCCAGGATACAGGCTCTTCTCACTTCGCCTCCACGAAATGATGTTACTTCCTACAGACACTTAGTTCTCACACATACTACTGAGAATATACTTATCTCTGTAGCTTCCGCAGTCTGTTGTTTACTATTCTTTTTTAATTAATGATTTTATTGGGAGCTCTTACAGATTTTATCACAATCTATGATGCAATTAGAACAAACACACTTGTATAATTCTGCCACCATCTTGAATAATTTGATATCAGTTCCCCTTATCCCCTCCCTTCCTGTGGTGGTAATGTACTTGATGTCAGTTTCATGATTGGGAGTCTAGGGGTGGAGTCTAGCCTGTCAATCTGGAGATAGCCAATGAGTAGCCAATGAGGCCTCTGTGTGGGCGTGGCTTTCTCCTGAGATTTCTGGGAAGTCTCGTGGTATTTCCCAATTAGAGAAGAGAGACTTGACTCTCAGTCTCTTGGAGTCAGTCTACTGACAAGATGAGAGAACAGCGTGCTGATCCATCCTGATTCCTGGAGAATGGAGGAGCCGGAGGAGAGGCAACATGAACTTGCCCTGATGGAGCCAAATCTCTGGGGCTGGAGAAGGCACGTGGAGACTCCTGCAAGTGCTGAGATGCTCAGGAGGCCATGGGGAGACCCCTGCAAGCATTGAGATGCCTCTACTGCCACCGGACACACAAGCCTCTGCACCCACTCACCTGTGATTGTCCTTGTCATTGCACATGCTTCGTAAGTTGGAAGGAGACTTTATAGACTGGTTTCGGACATATGGGCTAATATCGGACTTATGACTTTGGACTGGATGGGTTGGGATGCTTTCTCAATGTTCCAGTCTTCTTGTATATAAATCTTTCACTTGTATCCATATGTGTGTCCATGAATTTGTTTCTTTAGTCTACCCAGACTAACACACTTTCCTATCTTACCCCCAGGAAACTTTTTATTATATTACATGTTATTTATTTATGCTGTATTTTACAGCACCACATGTATCTGTACACCTACAATTCTATTATTTGTTCCCCTCGAGTGGGGTTATACAGTCATCATTGCTATCAGTTTCCTCTCCCCACTATTCCCCTTAACCTCCTTTCTGTACCCTCAGGGAGTATTATTCCCGTTACTATCTCTGAAGGGTTTATCTTTCTTGGATTTCATGCATTGATTGATCTTGAATATACAAATGAACATAATTAGGTCTAACAACATTAATGAGGTAAATCTTAGACCATAATAGTAAGAGGAGGGAATATTAAAGAACCAGAGGACAGTTAATGTGTTTCCTCAGGCTTATCCTGCAAGCTGGTTATCCCATCCCTTCCATGTGGCCCTTCAGTGTGGAACTGTCCAATTATTTTACAAGTGGGTTTTGAGTCTCTACTTTGTCTATGCTCCCTCACGTCAAGTTGATTCTTAAGAGATATTGTCACCATTTGTTCACTCACCTGATAGACAATTCTTTTATGATGTTCTCTCCAAAGAAGTCAAGATATCTCAGATTTCTACTTTACCTGATCTATTGTGCATGTTCTTGAAAGAGGCTTGCATGTGTTGCGGATTTGAATAAATGACAGCCACTGGACTGTCTTGATAATTTAGAAGAGTCTTTACTCGGTTGTAACCAGACCGCTAAAATCTAAAAGTAATTCTTTGTTTGCAGTCCTGAGTCCACATCGCAGTCCACCTTTAAGGCCAAAAAAGTCATTTATCATCTGTCTAGGGTTCAAGCAAGCGTGAACAGCAGCAGAAAGCAAAATTAATGGATTAATTGTAACTTCAAGAAGAGTAAGCATATATTACAAGGCACATTTCTTATCATAAAAGAAAAAATACCAAAATTGATTATAACATTCTGCTTACCATAACAAAATAATATTATAATATCCTGGTTATCCTGACAAAATTAACTACACCACTCAGATTACAATATCAGAGGAAGCAATTTTGAATCAGAACAAACACTATATTGAAGAATAGTCAAAACTAGTTGTAGTGTCCAGAACCTGGGAACATGGGCAAACATTCTAAAATTAATCATCAGCAGAGACTTTCTGATAAGGAGAGGCAGGTAAACTAGCAGTCAACTTTCTGAGATGGGAGGGAGGAACAGGCAAGCTACTGAGCAGCTTACAAAAATGGAGTTTCTTTTGCTAGTCTGACTCACATGCCTCTACTATATATACTCTCCTAAATAAATTCACTCTCTCGATTCTGACTTTGGGATGGGGAGCCCCTGTTTCTCATATCTTCTCTGTCTTCTATATTTTTCATAATCACACACGCCACTCTTCAAGATATATTCAGTTGTGGGGCTGAATCCCACAAATTTTGGTTCAAGTTTCCAGAATGGAAATAGTTTCAGAGGTCATGCACCCACAAAACCAAAACCAAACTCACTGCCGTCAAATTGATTCCAACTCATAGTGACTTTATAGGACAGAGTGGAATTGTTCCTGTGTGTTTCTGAGACTGGAACTTTTTACTGGAGTGCAAAGCCTTTATCTTTCCCTCAGGAGTGGCTTTATCTTTCCCTTTGAGCTGCTGAACTTGTGGTGAACAACCCATTGTGTACTTCATTACGTTCCCAGGGCTCCTTTATCCAGCCTCAAAACCTCCAGAACATTTGGATTCCATGATAAATTGACATTTTGTTGTGCATTTTCCTCCCTCTTGACCAGAATCCTCCACGGAATCCTTGATGTAAATATTCAGTAATGCCAGCCAGACTCATGGCAAAGATGGACATTATTTACAGAGGTGATTAGACAGGTAGGCTGTTTTTAAAAATGAACAAAATTTTATTTGGTTGGTGCTTCCAACTTTCCCAAATCCCAGTTGGAGGTCCATTTTCACATGCCTCTGTAACCGTATACACATCCATCCTGGACTGGCTTGCAGTGTCCACGGGAGGTAGACAATGATCCTCCCAAGGTTTAAGTCCTCGAGCAATGGCAACCACAGATAGTTATAGTTTCCAAGTAGAGGCATAAAGTATTCCTCATCTTTGCCAGATGTTGAAATTTTTATGATCTTCTATAGTCCTTGGATTAATAGCTAATGGACACTGGGTGATGTTTGATTTTGGAGTTCTTCAGGCTAAATGGGGAATGAAGGACCTTTTAACCTATCTATTACCGCCTCAGGGAATATCTTTGTATCTTATCCAACCACCCAATACTCAATAATTTGAGCTCTATAATTTGGTTTCATGGACAATCTATCCTTGTGAATTCAGATGTGCCACAAGCGGCAGCATATCCTGTTGGAGAGGGATAAGAGGATCACATGTTAACAAGTTATCCTTGCCTGTGATTTCCTCAAGCCCCCCAGGGAATTGGTATTACTTAATATTCACCACTCTGAGTGATGAGTGGCATGGGGAGCAGGTGGGTAGAGGTACTTTTGGTCTGTTCATGGATGCTGGCTTTAATTATTTGAACTCACAGGTGGAAATCACTCCGGTAGACATGAGTGTCATGCCCCAAGTAGGTCCACTTCCAGAATAAACTCAGGGACTGCAAAGATATATAACATATTCTTGGGAGAAGGGGTGCAAGTGGTTAATTTAGAAGGTTAGGACCACCTGATGAAGTTTTACTTTGTTGCCACCATAACCATGAATGGTGAAAAGCGACCCCTGAGACCTGTGACTAGCACCATGCATCAAAATCCAGAGAAGCCAGGCAGAAAGATTCCATTCCCTTCTGCCTCTATTGAGTGAATACCAGGTCCTGGGGAATTACTGTGTTCTTGTTGGGTCTGTCTGAATTTTGGTTACTGCGATAAATCAGGTCCCTAAGAGAGCCATATCTATTTCTCCTCCCACCCTGCCCTTCATTCTGAGTCTGGAGAGCATGCCAGGGCGTTCTCAGGGTTTGAAGTTCCAATCTGTCCTCACAACCATCTTCTGAAATCACCGTGGCCCTTTTGCTTTCACTACATGGCATCCCAGAGTTTCTATTGCTCATGTCTGGAGGGGGATAATTATCACTTCCCAGGTGCTAGTTTTCCTTACCCTTCCTGTGTGTTCTAATTTGAACTCTTTCATTTGCTGCATCTTCTTTTGTGCCACCATTTCAGCTTCTTTGATGTAACGGACAGCAGTGAAAAGAACCAAGCTGCCTTGATAACTAGTGCTTTGACACCTATGACTAGTGCTCTAGCTCTAACAACTCATAATCAGGAATACAAACCATCCTTCTGGCATTTTCAGGGTGTCCTGACTCATACACTGGTCACCAGGTTTCTAACATCTGTGCTAAAGGACCAAACTTGGAGGTTGATGGCACTTGGAATTTCCCCTGCTGAGTCCTGTCTCCTTATCCTATCTCTGAGACTCCAGGTTTTATGATCTCCTGGCTGGCGTGGCAATTGTTTGGACTCAAGCTCCAGAGAGAGTTAGATTCCCTGTACATAGCTTCTGAGAGATCACAAATCTGAGTCAACAACAGTCTGAGAGACATCAGTTCATTTGCACCGGGAGTGGGTGTGGGTGGGAGTAGTTGTGGGTTTACAGGTTGGGTAGGAGCAGCACTACTTCCAGCAGTGGCCAGCTGGACAGAAAAGAATCTGCTATAAGTGTGTGTGTGTGTGTGTGTGTGTGTGTGTATGGGTCACTGTGTGTGTGTTCTTTTTAGACTAGTTACTACTTAGAGTGGATTGGGGGTACTGAAACCATTAGCACCATGACTTTAATGTACTCAAAACTCACTATGAGGTTGATGCTATTGGGTGCACAGAGTGAGTCTTTCTGCTAGAGATGAAGCAGAAAACGTTCACAATGCTTCGACTATGCTGTGGCACCTTGTCTATCTGCAGGGAAGGACGTCTTCCAGGTGGGCCCATGGATGGACACATGGAAAATGCCTTCTGACTGAAGTACAGTTATTTTAGACTGGTAATTGGTATCGCTACTGTTGGAGGTATAGAACCTGATTCCTGGCTGGTGTTTAATGAATATATTTATTAATAATTTGCATGTAATATAATGTACTGTATATATTTATTGTATACTATATCTATTTTAATAAAATAATTGCTATAATATTAAGGTGCATATAATCATGCTCAGCATTCTTTGTGTTTCTTTTTCTCTATAGGCACATATGTAATTTTCAGCAACATGCTTAGTGGATTCTCTCTGTTATCTCTATATATATCTCTCTATATTCTTATGTATCATCAGAAATAATAGTGCATTGAGGTTGCAAGCTGTGTATTTTCCTCATTGCCCATATTCAGTTGAAGAATCTGGGTATTTAGATTTTTCCTTTAAGCAAATAACTAACAAAATATGATCCCAAATGATAAGTTGCTTATTATTCTGAAGTCAATCTGGGAGTTCCAGAAAGTATACCTGAAAAAAAATTCAGCAAATAATCCTGCCCCCAACCCCCAAGACACACACACACACACACACACACACGAGTAAACATTAAAATTCAAAGGTTAGAGGTGCTTTTAGCAAAGAGAGTTTAGCCACCTGACAGAGTCTACCTTTTGGCAAAGAGTACGGAGTAGGAGCTCTTCCTGGGTAGAAGGTGGAGGAAGGAGGAAAAAAGGACCGAGGGCAAGATTTCAATGTCTTGGCAGCCTAGTCAAAGGCAGAGAATCCTGCAGGCATTTGCACATTTAACCTCTGCTGTAAGAGCTACCATTCCTTCTCTCACTGTGTAAACCCAAGAACCAGTTCTTTGGAAATCTGGTCACTTTAGGTCTGCTCCCAAAAATAAACTGGGAAAAAATAAAGCAAGGGGAAAAAATCATGGGGTCATGAAATTGAATATATCCAAATTTTTGTTAGGTGGCATAAATTTATCTTTCTTATCTAATTTTCTTCTGTGACATTTTTCATTAGACTGTTATGTCATAATGAAATTCTTATTCATTATGAGGACAGTGCACTGTACCTCATTTTCTCAATGCCCCACTTATAAAGATTAAATGCATTCTGATTAAATACATTAATTCATATTAAATACAATACAGATTGAGCTGATCTAATGGTGAGGAATAAAATGATCAGTCATAAGTTGGTACTAAAGTCGACTGAGTTGGTCCTTCATAGTTTGTAGATGCTTCTTCTAATTCCATAATTCTAAAGGAAAAGAGCCACAGGGTTCCTTGCGTGCATGTGCTTGGTTGAACAAAACAATGCTGATTGGAAGAGGCAAATCAATACACTATAAATGTCCTCATATTTGGTAAAAGGTATTTTTAATATAGGGTGGAAAATTCTTCTATGTCTTGCATATCATGGCACATAACTAGAAGTAAGGTTAGAAATGCATTAAAGAGAGGGAGAGAGGCTGGAAGAGGGAGAGAAATGTGACATTTGGGGCATGAACTTCATGTAGTATTTTATTTTTTAAGTAGGATTTACATAATTTCAACTGACTATTCTTAATGTTATATATTGTAGCAGTAAACACATTGAAAATCATCAGCATTTTAAAAATTCACAAGTATCTATCATTGAGTTAGGCACAGGGGAGAATATACGATATCCAAAACAATAACTATATGCCTCTTCACCCTATAACCAAGCAGTTGGGGATTTATAATTCAACAAATAGTCTATTTTATAATTTACTGTTTTAAGATTTTTTTGTGAATAAGTAAGGCCAGCATGAAATCACTTAAAAATATGTTCTCCTCGAAATACTGCTCATCATTATATTGTGAAATAAATTACAAATATTTTGAAACTTTGATTTCAAATAAATTGCATGATTTCCTTCTTCTTGTGCATGACTATTAATCTTCCTCCTTCTCCTCTTTTTCTTCTTCCTCCTCTTCACCCTCTCCCTCTTCCCCTCCTTCTTCTTTTAGAATTACAGAAACACCATAATTTGCTTTCACAAGCCTTTCAGGTCAAAATAACCCTGGCACAGTAGTAAAACAAACACCCTGTTAGCTGGCAGGGCAGTGCGTCAAGCATTAGAACCCGATGGCAGCTCTGTAGGCATATTCTGCTTCTGTAAAGAGTGCAGCCTAGGAAACCATTTGGGCCAGTTCCACTCCATCATACGAGGTTGCTATGAATTGGGATCAATTTAACAGCCCCCAGCAACAACATTAACAGAAAGAGAAAAACTTAAAATGCCAAGAACTTATAGAAATCAGGAAGTCCAGCCTTGAAAAGAAAGTTCTCTTCAATGAGCTCCTTATATATCTAGTTTCTAGCTGATCCCTTCATGGGATTAGTTTGAATTTATTTTCTTAAACTTGTAAAACAACCATACTCCCCCAAATCTGTTTCGAATGGCATGTCCCACTCCATGGCCATCTTAATTGCCCTCTATAGGACTTTTGAGACCGTGAATCTTAACTAGAACATTCAGTCTCATTTTTCTCATGTGAACTACAGACCTTGAGGTTAGGAACCCAACGTCTAACCCCACAACATCATTGTAATGGACTGGTTGGGCACTCTGCCTCAAGAACAACTAAACTTTTCCAAGCACCATTAAAGAGAGTCTTCTGGAAACTCCTCCTGTATCATAACTGAGGGCATCACCCAAGGAGTGGGAAAGAGCAACAGCAACTAGTTTTCATGGAGCTTAATTAGGAGGAAGTCTGCATGGTTTACATCAGGAAATGTCTTGTGAGGATCGTATGCTCTCACCAATCTGTAGGCTGAGCAAATAATCACAGAAACTGAACTCTACGATGAAGAATGCTGTTTCAGAAATGGAGGAAGGCTTATTCATCCCCTTCTATCTGCAAATGACACACTCTTACTTGCAAAAAGTGAGGAAGACTTGAAGTACTTGCTGATGAAGAGCAAAGATGGCAGTCTTCGATATGGAGTACAACTCAATACCAGGAAAACTAAAATCCTTACAGCTGGACCAATAGGGAACATCATGACAATGGAGAAAAGATTGATCTTGTTGAGAATTTTGTCATGCTTGGATCTGCAATCAACGTTCACAGAAGCAGCAGCCAAGAGGTCAAACGGCTTTGCATTGGGTAAATTTGCGGCAGAAGCCATTTTTAAAGTGTTGAAAATCAAGACTGTCACACTGAGGACTCAGGTGTGCCTGAGCAAAGCCCTGGCTCTCTCAATGGTTTCATATGCATGTGAAAGTTGGACATTGACTAAGGAAGACCAAAAAAACCATGGATGTATTTGAATGATGGTGTAGGGGAAGAATGCTGAAAGTCCCATGGATTGCATCAAGAACAAATGAAACTGTCTTGGGAGAAGTACATGCAGAACATTCCTTAGAAGACACATTCCTGGAAAAGGACATCATACTTTGTAAACTAGAGGGCCAGTGAAAACGAGGAAGGGCTTTAAAGAGGTAGATTGACACAGTGGCTCTGCAATGTTGGGCTTGAGCACACCAACAATGGGGAGGCTGGTGTGGGGCGCCTGAACAAGAGTGTTAATTCTGGGTTATACGACTAGAATTAGAGCAAGGGAATAATGGAGGCATTTTTTTATTCCTCTATAACTTCTACAGTAAAACATTTCAGGTCTCACAGCTATCTTGGACACACTGAACCAGAGGAGACTTTATGGCAATTGGCTTTTTAAAAGTCCGGCTCATACAACTCATATCTCAATACATGCATCTATCCACTGTATGCAAAGTACATTTGTACATTTGTTGGCAACATCATTCTTTTTTTTTTTTTTGTGGGCATCACTGTCTCTAGTGGTTGTGGGTGCTACCCAGTGCTGCTACTGAGAGCCGCTGCTGGATTTGATCCACCAAGCCCATGGGCTGCAGTTCCAAACTCAACCACTTACACCACCGGGGCTCAGCCTGGCAACATCATTCTTAAGAAATTTTCTTTCTACTTAACCCCTTAGTATCAGCTCCTCATATTTTCCCTCCCTCCTCACTTCGCCTTTCCCTCATGAACCCTTGATAATTTATAAATTATTATTATATTGTCATATCATACACTCTCTGATGTCTCCCTTCACTCACTTCCCTGTTTTCTTACCGCAGGGAGGAGGTTATGTGTAGAAACTTGTAATCGGTTCCCCCTTTCTACTTCACCTGCGGTGGCTACAATTTTATTGCCTTTATTTCCATAAAGTTTTCCTCAGTTTTTTTCCAGAGGGAAGGGAATCTTTACCTAGATCCCTGACAGACATTCCATATTTGTTCACTTAATTATTTATTCCTTTATTTATATGTCTCATTAAGCTACTTTGGGATGTCAACTTATAAAAAATCGTTTTATTGGGGGCTCTTACAGCTTATCACAATTCATACATCCATACATTGGGTCAAACACATTTGTACATATGTTGCCATCATCGTTTTCAAAACATTTTCTTTCTACTTGAGCTCTTGGTATCAACTCAGGGTTCACATCCCTCTCCCCCTCTCCCTCAGGAATCTTGATAATTTACAAATTATTGTTATTACTATTTTCATGTCTTATATCAACCGCTGTCTTCTTTCACCCACTTTTCTGTTGTTTGTGTTCCTGGGAGGGGGGTATATGTCATTGTGGTTGGTTTCCCATTTTCCCCCACACCTTTCCTCTATCCTCTTGGTATCACTAATTTCATTATTAGTTCTGTGAGGTTTATCTGTTCTGGATTCCTTGTGTTGCAAGCTTTTAACTGTAACAGTGTACATGCTCTGGTCTAGTCAGATTTGGAAGGTAGAATTGGGGTCATGATAGTGGGAGCATTAGAGAACTAGAAGAAAGTTGTATGTTTCTTCTTTGCTATACTACACCCTGACTAGCTCATCTCTTCCTTATGACCAATCTGTGAGGATATGTCCAATTGTATACAGATGGGCTTTGGGTCTCCACTCCCTCCTCCCCCTCATTCACATCAATATGATTTATTATTCTGGGTCTTTGATGCTGATCCCTGAATCCATCAGCACCTCATGATCATACAGGCTGGTGTGCTTCTCCATGTTGACTGTGCTGCTTCTCAGATAGATGGCTGCTTGTTTATCATCAAACCTTTTAGATCCCAGACTCTATATCTTTTGATAGCCGGACACCATCAGCTTTTTCACCACATTTACTTATGCACCCATTATGTCTTCAGTGATAGGGAAGGTGAGCATTACAGAATGCTGGGTTATTACAAAGTTTCTTGTATCGAAGGAATACTTGAGTAGAGGCCCAGTATCTGTCTGCTACCTTAATACTTAACATATAAATCTATATACATAGATTTATTTCCTTATTATATAGGAATATATTTATATATGTACTTGCCTATATTTAGACCTCTATAAATGCCCTTTGCCTCCTAGTTCTTTTCTCCAATTCCTTTTACTTTCCTCTTGTCCCAATATCATGTTTGACCTTCATTTGGCTTTCAGTAGTTCCTCTAGACAACATTGCACTTGATCAAGCCCACCAGGCATGGGATGCCAACTTTTTTTATAGGCTATAAGTTAGTCAGTTCTTTGCAGTCAACATGTTTTCTAGGGTGAAATTGGTGACTAAGGGTGATGAGGGAAGAAAAGCAATACCTTCTGAGATTTGTATAGTATTTGGTGCATGATAATATTCTCAATGATTTGGTCACAGACAATATATAATATAAATTTCTGGATTGTTGAAAATATGTCCACATTTGGAGGACAGTTGTTGAACATCTGTTAGTTATAATCCACTCAATATTTTATTGAACTTCATTATAAATCATAGGCAAGTTAATTTATTTTTTAAAGCAGTATATTATTCCAATATTATGAATTCAGCTGTTGAAACAATTAGTGTTTGTACACACAAATTATTTTAACATTGTTTCATTCACAGAAGTTGCTTTCTAATATCCTTTAGAGTTTACCATAATAATCAGAAAATAAGCAATCATAAGTTCATACCTGCTTTATCCATCTCTATCAAATAATAAGTACTTATTGCCAAAGAACCCCATGTGGAGTAAATGGTTTTCACTTGACTATTAACACAATGGTAGGTGGTTTGAGCCAACCATGAAACACTGGAGGCTGGGGAGGGGGGGGAGAGGGGAGAAGTGCCTCATAATCTACATTTGAAAAGAAATCCCTATTGAGCAGTAATACTCTGTAATATATAAGGCCCTCATGAGTTGAAATCAACTTGACAGCAATGGGTTTAGCTTTATGACATAGGAAGAGCATTAACGAATGAATGACTGATTCCTGATACACTGTAAAGTTAAACAATCATTGTAAAGTTAAACAATTATATCATGTTTACTGCATGATCCCATTTATGTAAACCAATGTATACATATAAGCACAGAACTATGTAGTTAATCATTTTTGTCTCTGGAAGATAACATTATTGACTGCTTGCATCACTTCTCTGAGTATTCTTTTGCAAACAAAAGAACGGGTTTTTCAAATAAGGGATGAAATGTGTGAGTGTGCTTAAGTGTGTGTGTGTGTGTGTGTGTGTGTGTGTGTGTGCGCGCGCCTCTAGCGGCATAGTGGTTTTGCATTGGGCTTTGAATTGAAAGGTCAACAATTGAAAATCACCAGCTGCTCTGAGGGAGAATGATGGTACAGTCTACTCCTGGAATAGTTATAGTCTGGAAACTCATGAGTTTCAGAGGGTTCTGTAGAATTGTTTTGAATCTGCATGGACTCAATAGCAATGAGTTGAGTTTTTATTTTATATATACATATTCTTTTAAAGAAAATTTGGAATTAGGATGTAGAAATGTAGATGAGTTGGCAAGTGTCTAGTACTCAGTTTGAGCCATGTGTTTGAAGAACCAGAAAAAGGCAGGCTGGGCATTGAGGTAAAAAGGAAACGGTTTACAAGTTCATGAAGTTTTCTGAGTCCTAAGATTCAGCTACATGACTCTGACTGAATATTCTTTCCTTGAGTCTTGAGATGCTGCTGACTAAAACAAAAGCAGCAGCAGCAGCAACAGCAAAAACAACAACAAACCAATTAAATAAATCCCTCTAGACTGACACTTGCTTGAAAGAAATGCTATGGTGATTAAGAAAACCTTGGCAATTTGTCATTTCTTAAAAAAAAACCCCTCAATCTTGCTACTCTAACATACCACCTCTTAAAGTTGCTATATGATATTAATTCAAATCTACCATTGTAATATCTAAATATAAATGCAATTTGGTGTGGTTTCAACATTTTTTTTTGTGGGCATCACTGCCTCTGGTGGTCGTGGGCGCTCCCCAGTGTCGCTCCTGAGAGCCGCCGCTGGATTTGAACTGCCAAGCTCGTGGGCTGCAGTTCCGCACTCAACCACTTATACCACCGGGGCTCAGCCCAGTTTCAACATATTTTAAGATCACTATTTCTAGACCTAAAGAAAACAAAATTAGGAGGATTTCAAAATTGTCACAGGTCCTAGGCAGTAAAATTTTATTGAAGGTAATTAGACAGCAGCTGCCGCTATACATTCCCAAGGAGTTTCCAGAACATCAAAGGTGAGTTAGAAGGGGCCATGGAATGAGAGCTATCAAACATTTTATAACTGCTAATGTCAGCTGGAACAGGGCTCTAAGGAAAGATGCTTACCCTCGTTTTCCTGACTATACAAGTCATTTGACTCTGGAGTTCATGACAAATTATGGCTGCCATTGCAAAGAATGAGAATTCCAGACTCAGTGCTCACATGGAATCTACATAGACCAAGATGCAGTCATATGAATACACGAAGAAAACACGAGGTGCTTTAAAATCAGGAAAGGTGTGTTTCTGTGTTGTTGAATTCTTTTACTTGTCTCTTGAGACTGCATGCTGAGAGAGTACTCTGAGAGATTAGACTGTACAAAGAGCAACACAGCATCAAGATTGGAGGAAAGTTCTTTAACGAGCTGTGATATGCATGACACAACCTTGCTTGCTAAAATCTAAAAGGACTTGAAGTTTTTACTGACAACAATCAAAGACTACAGTTTTCAATATGAACTTCACTTCAATATAAAGAGAATTTAAATCTGAACAAATAGGCCAATAAGAAACATCATAAGGTGGGGAAGAATGAAGTTGTCAAGGATTTTTTTTTACTTGGATGCACATTCAACCCTCATGGAAGCAGCATTTAGTGAATCAAAGCAGCATCCAGTCAATGGCGTATTTCATTCGGTAAATCTGCTCCAAAAGAACTCTCAGAGTGTTAAAAAGTGAAGATTTCACTTTGAAGCATAAGGAGTGCCTGATCCAAGACAGGGGATTGCCAATAACCTCAACTGCATGCAAAAGCTGGATAAAGGAAGATCAAAGAAATGATGCCTTTGAAGTATGGTGTTGGGGAATGAATATTAAGTAGTTCATGGGCTGCCAGAAGAACGAACAAACCTGTGTTAGTAGAATGGCACCACGATGATTCTTAGAGGGGGAAAAAAGTGAGACTTAGTTATATGAAGAGAGATCAGCTCTTGGAGAAGGACATTGTGTTTGGTAAAGTGAAGAATCAATGAAAAAGGAAGGCCCTCAGTGAGGTAAATGGGCACAGTGGCTGCAACAAGACTTGCCAAAGTTTTGTTCTATGTATGTGTAAGGTAGCTATGACTTGGGACTGCTTCAGAATCCCTGGACGGTTCAAATGGTTGATGCAATTGGCCACTAACTGAATGTACGCAGAGGCATCTTGGGGAAAAAAAAGAGACCTGGTGATTTACTTCTGGAAAACCCAATGGTGTACAGTTTGACTCTGGTACACACATATTTGCTTTCAGTCAGAATTGACTTGATGGCAATTAATTTTTTAAAATTACAGCTAACCAAGAAACATTTTCATAATAAATGAATCAGCTTTATAGTCCTCCCCACCTGAAAAATGGCAGGGAATATTTTTCTTTCTATATAGAGTTTATTATGTAATGCCTCTAACTGCTTCTGAATCTTATCCTGTGTTTCAATCAGCAATTTTACCTTTTTATGCAATCTGTAATTTTAAAAACTTATTGTATAAGTAAAATGCCAAACCACTTCTTTCAGATGTTCACAAAAAAGCTAATTAAACAAACCTGTTAAGCCGTAAGTACTTGAAACTCTTTTAATGAGAGGCATAAATATCTTTCAGAATGGATTTTTCTAGTTTAAAATACATTATTGAAAAATTAAATTGTAGAATAAGTAATATTAGTCTACTGAAAAAGGTATTTAGATAAATTAAAATGAAATTCTATTATTATGACACATTTGTACTTTTCACTGTTCTGTTTTTACCAAATGGAAACCTTGTACAGTTGAGCAATGTTAAGACAAAACCAGCTCAAGCAATATTAGAATCTGATGTATGATGTGCTTCAGCCTCCTGGCCTGTGAGTCTGTTGTCTCCAGTGAGTTTGTTGTGACAGTTGGTTTACTTTTGATGAATGTTGCGATGACAATTTCTCAGTAACCATAAGAAAACCATTAAACTTGAAAAGTGAAAGATTGTCATTCCATTGAAAGATAATGTTCTGGAATTATTCTCAGTTGCCCCCTTTTTAATTACACTTTCAGCTTTCTACAAAAATCCTTCTTGATATCATCTTAGAGAAATACTCGGAAATCACCTGGGTCTATCTGTGTTAACAACAAGCAACAACAAAGGGGTAAAAACATAGCAGATGCATTATAGAAATTATATAACAATTTCTGCTCCAGGCAAAACCTATCTTCTAGGCATTTTAATTAAAGTCAACTGTATTTCAGCGTGCTAGCAACCTCACTGTATTGATCTTCATGGAAACCCTATTATACATAACACTATGACAAAAGGAATAATAGGATAAAATGTTAAATATTTTCAAGAACTATCCTTTTCACGATCAACTTCAATTATTTGAAAATCTAAATGTACTATTTTTCTAATACAAAGTCAAAAAAGAGAGATTATAGATGAATAATTTTGCTTAACTTTTACAAGAGATGATAGTCCAGCTATTTTGTCAAGAAATGACTTTGGGGGCAGGCTTCAACTACTTTCCATTTTTGTATTTTTCTGCAAAGATAGTGGAAAGAAAAAACAAGAGGCAGCAAGAAAATGAAAAGGAGAGAGAAAATAGGGACATTAGATAAAAACATGCTAAAATTTCTTCTTTTATTTAATAGAAAGAGATCTAAGTAAACAGATGAACTTTTGGGGAAGAGGAATGGCTTATAAAGATAAGGACAGCCTTCTCCTCCCCCCAACTACTATGATCCCAATTCTACCCTACAAATCCAACTGAACTGAAAGCGGTACATTGTACAGATGGAAACTAGAACTTCAGGGAACCAGGAGTGAGCGTGGAGTTACCAGATGGATGGAGGGAAGGCAGGGTAGAGAGGGGGAGCCAATCACAAGGACCTACACATAATCTCCTATCTGGAGGACAGTCATTGGAGGAGTGAGCAAAGGGAGATGTTGGACAACATTAGATATAACAAAATAATAATTTATAAAGTAATGATGGGTGGTAGGACGGGGGCAGTGAGGAGGGGAAGGGATGAGAAGTTGAAATCCAGGGCTCAAGTGGAAAAGCAGAGATTTAGAGAATGATGACAACAGCAGGCAGGCGAATTGTGATAGGTGATGTACGAGCCCTCAATGAAATGATTTTTTTAAAGAGATAAGGACATAGAAAAATATTAAAATAAGAGGCATAGCATAAAGAAAACATCTATCTTGGCTGAGTCCCGGTGGCGTAGTGGTTGTACGCGGGACTGTGGACCACTGGGACGGAGGTTCAATTCCAGCAGTGGGGCTGGGCCTCCTACTCCCACCACCGGAGAGCAGTGATGCCCCCCCCAAAAAAAAAAACAACAACAACAACAACAAAAAAAGAAAACATCTTTGTTACTCATTTCAATTATGTGAAACAATCTTATAAACAAAAGGAAATTAAATTTCCCCAGAAGATTTTATATCAAAAGGTATATTCAGACGTGTAACACTTTAGATAAAAGTACAAGACAATGCTCTGATACTCTTGTTTTCTTCATAAAAATAATTTTCAATACAGGAAACTCCAGATGACATAGACTTCATGTTTCAATTACCAGCAAAATTAAATTTATTTCAGAATAAAAATGGGATGCATCTTCATTTGGAAGCCAGATGTCTTATGAAATAGAATTTCCTCTGTTGGCTGCTTTATATTAAGGGCAGATTTAAAACAAGAACAGCTTGTATGAAATGCAATTATTCTCCTTTGGGTGACTTTCAAGGAGTCCTGGTAATGTAGTGGTTAAAGTGCTTAGCTGCTAAAGGAAAGGCTGGAACCCACTGACTGTCCTGTGGGAGAAAGATGTGGATTCTGTGGAGATTGGTAGCCCCGAAAACCTCTAGGAGCACGTGGAGTTGGCATCATGTTTGAGTGATTTTGTGTGACTTTCAAGTTCATGGAAATTGCAATATGAAAGCAGCTGACAGATCTCCAACACAGTTTATTTATTTCTAAATCAACAGGAGTGACTTAAATCTTCTATCAGATGTCATTTTCTTTCTAGCTTTCTAGAATCTTGTATCACGTAGTTTATGTTGGATTGATTGAGCTATTCATTCAGATTTTCCAGCTATGGCATTTTAGAGAAAAAAATGCCTCTTGTGGCCACATCCAACTTTCAGCATTAGGCACTTCTTTGGTAGAGGCTTTAAATTTTTAATGATAGCTTCTGCTCCTTAGCCTTGCAAAGGATCTACACTGGAGGCAATATCTTTACAGCAGAGACCTAAGTTACTTCTGGCAGTTTGAAGTCTTTCTGTTTCTCTGTGTCTTTAGGAGGCATGATTTCTTTGACTTATTGATGATTTTTATTTTGTTCTTTCACCTTCTAAAACATTCTCTAAGGATATATGTCAGGCAGACAATATTTTCTATCCTTTCTGCTACTTATGTTTCCTACCTCCCACTTTGTCTACTAAATTTTATTTGACTGTTGTCATTGAGAGTATACAAAGCAAGACTTAACCCTTTTCAACAGTTTCTGCATGTGCAATTTAGTGCCGTCGGTTATGTGCTTTGAGTGACGCAACCGCTCTCTCCCTCCTTTTCTAAATTGTTCCTGTCTCAGTAACCCACACCCACAGCCTCCTAATCTTTCCACTTGCCATTGGCAATTGGATCCCATATAGAAAATTATTAAAAGACCCTAATGTTCAAGGTAGTTAAACTAGACAATGAATTGATCCTAAGAAGACTTCCTGGGATATTTTTGGTTTAAGTTTTAAATATTATCTCAGGGCAATCATGTCTGGGCCTCCTCCTCCACTTGTGGCTCCCAAAAGTCTGGAATTCATGAGAGTTTGCAATTATATTCTGTAGTTGCTCAATTTTGATCAGGATTTCCTATGGAATTTGTAATGAAAATTCTGCTATTCATGTTCTCTGAGATTGCAACCTTGGGAATAAGGGATTTTCTATTGGATTAAAATATGGGACTGTCTTATATTGATATCATGCATAATTTAGTTCCTATATTTAAGACTACATCAAATGTACATTAAAAATTAGTTTTCAAAATTAGTTTTTTGATTTTTTTAATTAAAATTTTTTAAATGTACATTCTCATGTTATTGAAATTAATCCTTTTTTAAAAGAGAACATTTATTAAAGTCTAAGACAAGAACAAGACAAAGACAAGTCATAATATTCAGATGAAGGAGGCCATTTGCATAAGGTCACAATGATGTGCCTGATATACAGAACTTTAAAAAGGACATGGACGGTCACGGAAAACTCACAAATGGTCAAGAAAAACCACCAGATGGTAAATTGATCTACCACTAGCAGGCTACGGCAGATCAATACAGCATAGTTATAGGTGAGTGTGTGCTTAGTGTCAGCCTTATCAGTTTCTTCAGAGTTAGATTAAATAGCATCCATGGGACCTTTGGTAATTGGGGATTTCCTGATTTCTTAAAATCAAGTATCTACAACTGCTTGAGTCCTAGACTCTAGAAGCCATCTGGTTATCAAGTCCAGAAACCTTTCCAATACTCTTGTTCTAAGTGTTTATATGGACGGTGTATGGACCTTCAGAAATATATGACTCCATTCTCTTTTGGACAATTCTGACTCTTAGATATTTTTTTTATTAACAGTACTGAAGGCTTCCTGAAGTTTTTACTTATTAATCACAGTTCTCAAACCAGAAGAACTACCAAGAACAACTGCTCTTATATCATCTTGGACAGGGTTGGAGAAAAATGTAGGACAATATCTACAATAACAATGAAGACCAGACTGATTGGTTTAATAGAAACAGAAGGAAGCCCCACAACCATGACCATTAAACTCCTTGGACTTAGAACTGAAACTGTCCTCAGAGGTCAATGTTCAGTCACACAAAAAATGGGCTTCTACTCTGAAGAAACACCACTTTTGTGGGGTGCCTCTCCCACAACAATCAACCATATGATATCAGATGCACAGTATTTGCCCCAAAACAAAGTTCAGAAGGCATGAAAAGGGAAGATGCAAATGGAGATACAGGGAGGAAGTGGAGTGTTCTGACACTGAGGGTGTTGCAAGGAATGCCATGAAATGACACGTATACTAATTCTTGACTGATAAACTAAATTCCTCTGTAAGCATTCATCAAAACTGTAATAAAGTATTCACAAGGTTCTATTTTATACTATGAAATAATTCAAAATGAGAAGATGCACATGTGCTTTCATTTACCACGACATTCGACTATTATAATTTTTTGCCTGTTGAAGTAAACCAGAAGGCAAACCAAACTTCCCTGGTCGATTGAATTGATTGGGACTCAAAGCAATCGTGTGGCACAGGATGGAATTGCCCCTGTGGGTTTCCAATTCTAACTTTTAAAAAATCATTTTACTGGGGGCTCATACGACTCAGCACAATCCATTCGTACATCTATTGTGTGCAAAGCACATTTGTACCTTTGATGTCATCATCATTCTCAAAACATTTTCTTTCCACTTAAGCCCCAGGTATTGGCTCCTCCTTTTTCCACCCCCTCCTGGCACCCCCCTTCCTTATGGATCCTTGATAATTTGTAAACTATTATAATTTCCAAATACTGACTTTCGTCCAGAAATAGAAACCTTCGTATTTTTCTTGTGTGACTGCTGGTGGTATAGAACTGCTGGTGGTAAGCAGCCCAATGCACAAAAGTGACATATACGTAGGAGTCCTGGTGGTGTAGTGGTTTATGTCTTGAGCTGTTAGATCCAAGGTCAGTGGTTTGAACTTACCAGCTGCTCTTCAGAATGAAGATGGGACTTTCTGCTTCCAGAAAGATTTATAGCATCAGAAGCCTAAGAGGTAGTTCTGCTTTGTTCCACAGAATCTTTCAGTTGGAATCACCTAATGGCAGTGAGTATGGTTCTGATTGGATCTAATAAATGTCTTCCTTCTGGACATCTTTATCTTTCTCCTGCAGAGCAATCAATATGCAGAGGTACATACGTATCTTTTTCATGTTTTAGCTATTATTACTTAGGTCTAAGTCACTCAAATATGTTTGTGAATGAGTTTACATGCATGCACACATGGGTATTATTTCATGTGTGTTAGTCTGGGTAGACTAGAGAAAGAAACTCATGGAGACATATGTATTTAAGAGAGAACTTTATATACAAGGTAATTGTACATTAAGAAGGTATTCCAACACAGTTCAGTCCAAGCCCATCAGTCTGATATTAACCCATATGTCTGAAACCAGTCTATAAAGTCCTCTTTAGATTCACAAAATACATGCAATGATGCAGAATGCAGGATGATCACAAGTCAGTGAGTAGAAAGTCTTTGGATCCAGTGGTGGTATAAACATCTCAGCACTGGCAGGGATCTCCAAGTGGCTCTTCCAGTTCCCAGGGTCTGGGAATCTATCAGTGTAGTGCCATGTGTCTTGTTAGTAGAGCGTTTCCAAGGGAGTGAGCAGTGAGAGACAGTGTCTCCTGCTTCCAAGAAGGAATACTGGATTTCCCAGAATTCTCAGGATCGACAGGCTAGACTCCACCCCTACACTCTTAGTCCTCAAAATGACACCAGATTAGATGGATATCTCAATATGTTTTAAATTACCTTGTGTGTGTGTATGTGTGGCATCACTGCCCTGGTGGGAGTAGGAAGCCCAACCTTGCTCCTGGAGAGCTGTTGCTGGATTTAAACCATGAACCCAGTGGGCCACAGTCCTGCATACAACCACTACACCACCGGGGCTCAGCCCCATAAATTTACTTTTACACCTACTGCTGTTAAGTTAATTCTGAGTCCTAGTGACCCTACAAGACATAATCGAATTGTTCCCTAGGGTTTGGGTGGCTATAAATTTTTATGGAACAAGCTTATCACACATTCTTCTTGCAGTTCATCTACGAGGTTCAAAACAACAGACCAACGCTTAATCTACTGGGTCAGCAGGAGCAATTACACTGCTACCCATAAATGTTGAGTGCTTGACCTTGAGAATTGGAGCCTGACCAATAACAGAGCATCAATTGTTTATGAGTACATTTAAGTTAAAACTGAAGAAAATAAATATAAGTTCACCAGAGTCAAAATATGAGTTCTATAACATAAGTTATCAAGACATAGGAAAGGATTTTTCTTTTATACTATTAATTGGTTTGTAAATGGCAAACTCTTTGGAAGGCAAGGTGGCAATAGATATCTATATAAGAAATTTATAGGTCTTGATTTTTATTCACATTTCCAATCAAATATGTGCAAAGAAATTCATGACAGGATGCTTATAATAATTGGAAGGTATTAAATATCTCCTAATAGAAGATTGTGGTAGTCATGTGCTTATGTTAATTTTATGATTGAAATGTAGGCGTAGAGTCTAGCCTGTCAATCTGGAGAAAGCCATTGAGTAGCCAATGAGACCTCTATGTGAGCATGGCTTTCTCCTGAGACTTTTGGGAAATCTCGAGATATTTCCCTCATGAAGATGAGAAGCTTTCTTCTCCAGTGGTTGGGAGTTAGCCTCAGAGATGATGAATCACGGACAGGACAAGACGGCAGCTGGAGGAGAAGCTGGAGGAGCCAGCAGAGAGACCACATGGCTTTGCCCTGATGGAGCCGGACCTCTGAAGCTGGGGTGGCCCCATGGAGACCTCTGCCAGCGATGAGTTATTTCTGCTGTTGATGGACCCTGAGCCCTGGAAGCTAGGAGCCATGTGGAGACCCCTGCCAGCACCGGGATTCTGCACCCACTGACCTGTGACTTCGTGAGTCAGAAGAAGACTTTATAGACTGATTTCGGGCATATGGGTTAATATCGGACTTATGACTTTGACCTGGACTGGGCTCAATGTCCTGTTCCTCTTGTATATGAACCTTTTCCTTATATCTATATGCGTGTTTATGAAATTTGCTCCTCTAGTCTATCTGGACTAACACAAAGGATAGTTACATAAAATACATTTAAACATTTGATAATGCAAATATAAGCCAAAATTACTATGAAATAAAATCAAGATAATTTTCAAATTATATGAGCTGGAAAAACATAATGGAATAGTATTTTGTTTAAGCTATATAGGTTATCATTGTCACAAGGGCTGCTGTGTTCAATTCAAAGTAGAATAAACATATCTGTTAGCACTCTTCACCCTAGGAATCATTTGATTTGAAAAATGTCACAGTATTTCTGCTTTTAGAAATTAAGTGATGAAGCATATATTGGAAGAGAACAAAGAATTAGTGTCTGTTCCCCCCACGCTCCACAGATGAGTTAGTGGTAGATTTTATTTCTCTTAGCATTTTTCAAGAATGTTACAATTTTTATTCAGCATGTTTGTTTTTCTCCCCCATATTTTAATAACTCACAGAAACCTTCTATGGTATATCTAGATTAAAGATACCGCATTTCAAACTCCTAGTGGTTTTTTTAAAAACTATTTTGTTTATTAATAAAATATTAAAATGGTAAAATAACCTTTACTGGAGACAATAGAAGTGTCCAGAATTTTCCTTGAATAGGCTGCTGTACATTTTCCCCTCTTTTTTGTCCTGGTGTGGTGATGCCACTGATCTGATTGACACTCTGAAAGACAGCCTCTAAATCACTAGACTTTTCATGGCCTATCAGATTGTTCTCCCATTGCTTGAGATTTCTTTGAAAAGCCCAGTTGTTGAATGACTTGGAAAATACCTTATTTTAAAAGAAAATGCTTGCTTTTCTGTGCCCAATTTGCCAGTGAGGTTGAGACAATTAAAAAAAGAAAGATAAAGTCCTCCAGGCATCATTTTTGTAGCTTTAAGTGAAAAGAAATCTACACAGTCATAGGTACTATGAAAGTCACAGTTTGAAGCCTGAAATTTCTATTGTGAAATAGCTTGGTGGTGCTTTCTGGGTCACAGGGCTTCTGTAAATGTGATGGACAAGTGTGACTGTCTAAACCCAAACTGAGGAAAACTGTTCAGTGCTTGTAGCAAACTAGGAATGAGATATTGAGGTGGTTCTGGTGCAGGCTGTAAGATGATTCAGAGCATTGCCCTCTGTATCAAATAGTCTTTATGAGGATGTGAAAACAGTTTGGAGGTTCCCAGATTACTTCATAGGCCACACAGACAGGTACACAAGCACTCATGGCACATGCATACAAATATACACAGGCAAATATGTTCTGTTGCCTTTATCTGGCACTATTGAAGAATGGAGTCAATTTTTTGCAAACATGCACATACATACACACACATACCACTTTCGTCAGATTGTCATACAGTGGAGATCGGTGTGTTTCTCTGATGTGGCTAGCCATGTCATTGATGTATCAAATATTGGCAGTGTCACCCAAAGTTAAAAGAGCTCAATGGAGCTTCTAGATTAATATATGAAGAAGGAATAGACTGTCAACTTCTGAGAAATGAGCTTCTGAAAATACTATTAGGGATGGAGACATCTCAAAAATAGAAGCAGGATATTGCCAGAGATAGTGCCAAAATATGAGCTCCCTCAGGAACGAAGGCCCTCAACATATGACCGAGGAAGAGCTGTCTTCTGAAAGTAGAGTTGACCATAATTATGTGAATGGATAAAACCTGTGGGCATAAAGCCATTGCATCCTCATTTCCTATTGTAACAGGACTCAGAAAGGAAAGAAACAGCTATAAACATGAAGTAATAATCAGAACTTGGAATGTATGGAATATGTCTAGGAAAATTGGAAATTTAAGAAAATGAATGGAACACATAAAGATTAATGTTTTAAAAATTAGTGAGCTGAAATGGTATTGGCCATTTTGAATCAGAGAATCATATGATTTACTATTCTGGGAATGACAGATTCAAAAGAAACTGTGTCATATTCATATTCAAAAAGGATATTTTAAGATTTGTTTTGAAGTACAATATCATCTGCAATAGAATAATATCTATATACAAGGAAATCCAATCAATACAACTATTATTCAAGTTAATACACCAAAACCAAAGCTAGTGATGAAGAAATTGAAGAATTCTATCAACTTTAGTCTGGAATTGATAAAATATGCAATCAGACTGCATTGATAATTACTGGCAACTGGAATGCAAAAGTTGGAAACAAAGAAGGAATAGTAGTTAGAAAATAGGTCTTGGTCTATGGAATGATATCATATCTGTATTACCTCTCAATAAACAGGTTTTGGAAAAAAAGAAAAAAAGAACGAAAAACTTTGGTGTTGGAGATGAAGCTGGAGATTGCATGATAGAATTTTGAAAGACCAATGACTTTTTTGCAAGGAATACCAATTTTCATGAAGATAAAAGGTAGATAGAATCCACAGAAATCAAATTGATTCTATTTGTGGGAAGACAGGATGGAGGAGATTAATATCAGCAACTAAAATCAGACTAGGGACTAACTATGCTCATATGGAAGTTCAGATTTAACCTAAAAAAAGTATAACCAAGTTCCAAGAGTCATAATTCAACTATGAGTATATTCTACCATGAGTATATTGACTTTTCAGAACATTTGAAGAACAGGTTTAACACATTTATTATGAATACAGAAGACCAGATGAGCTGTGGGATGACACCAGGAGCATTATACATGAAGAGAGTAAAAAATCATTGTGTTAGGTAGGTGTGTCTAGAGAAATAAATCCAGAGATATTCATGTATGTATAAGAAAGAACTTTATATTAAGAAATAATTCTATATCCAGAAGGGATCTCAGCCCAGTCCAACTCAATTCCGATTGTCTGATGCTGGCAAGGACGCTCTCTCCATACTCACACGGCTGCAGACCAATGACACAGAAAGGTGAACTGGAATGGGGGAAGTAGGGAGACCACAGGCCTGTGCGGGTGGGGTCACATGGATCTAATGTTGGTGGAAACATGAGAGTACTGACCGGACTCTGGGTGTGAAAGTGGTGTCTATGTGGCCCATATGGGCTGGCTCTGGAGGCAGACAAAAGTAGGAGGAAGGTGAAGGGCAAGAGGAGAGGTGCTTCTAGTCTCTTTTATGAAAAGGACAGAAGGCATCCACCCAAGAAGACATTCTCAGACTGTGATCTGATTGATAAGTTGAACTCCAGGTCTACACTTTCACACAAGTGCAAGTTGGCATAAAATATAACTGCCACAGTCATTAAAAAGAGAGGAAAGAAAGCTCAAAATGGATTTCAGAAGAGACTCTGAAATTTGCTCTTAATTGTAGAGTGGCTAAGGCACTTGGAAGACATGATGAATAGTCAAAGAGCTGAACAGAAATTTTGAAAGAGCAGCATGAGAAGAAAACGTAAAAAATTACAATGAAATATGGAAACACACAGAGACTGAGGAAAACCAAAAAGGAAGAACATTTCAATATCGATAATTTCTATTAGTATTCAAAATATTGAATAATGCAAGAAGCATAAAAATATGGAAAAATACACAGAGTTATTGTATAAAAAACCCCTAATAGACATTTAGCCATTTCAAAAATAAGAAATTTGAGCTGCAAAACAAGCTTCAGGAATTGATGGAATACCAATATAAATGTTGCAGTAAACCAATGCAACACTGGAAGCACTCATTCATGTATGCCAGGGAATTTGTAAGAGAACTCCATAGTCAAATTAAAACAAGTGATCCATATTTTTTATCTATTAAAAAGAAAGATGTTTCAACAGACTGTTCAATCTATAGAACAATGTATTAATATCACATGTTAAGTAAGATTTTAAAGATCATCCAATAATGGTTGTAGCTGTACATTGGGAGTGAGCTGCCAGAGCTCACTGATTCAGGCCTGACTCAGAAAGGACGTGTGAAATAGATAAGGTCTATTGTGCCAACTTGGCTGAAAAAAACATGTAGGTTAACTGAAGGACAGAGGTAAATGGCTTAGTGAGTCTTGCCTCCCTTATTCTCAGGTCTCTTGATAAGGTCTCAGGTCTCAGACAAGAGTGCTACTGCTTTAGCCAGTTCCCTGCTTCAGTTGGCAAGGCTCACTTCATGCAAGACATTCTTGAGGAGAAGCCACATGGATCACACTATTTATTCGGCTGTTTTCTGAAAAGAATATGGGGACTATGAAACTAGAAAGCTTGTAAGTCCACTAACTTTCAGCCATTAAAATTTGATCTTTAGTTGGGTGTAGGTCACGCCTGCAAAGAAAACTTTGAAAAGATATGCCCCCCTCAGTGCTTTGAAGTACTCAGGAACCAATGGTCCTTGTCAGAGCTGGAAAAAAAAATCTGGAACCATGAAGAAAAGTCCTCTCTAGGAATGAACGTTAAAGAGAGCCTGTGGGCAGGTTGAAATGATTGCTAGATTGACCCTCTGGATCTACTTTTTGTGTGGAAGTGGTTGAAATGCAGCAATAAAGAGATATGTTGAGTTTGACCATTGACATCTGTGAACTTGGTTTACAGTAAAAAGAAAGAAGAAGAGAGCAGGTTGGCAAGACTAAAGTTCATAGCCTAGCATGAGGGACCTAAGCCTGTTGAGTATTTGTGAGAGCCAATGGTCTAAAGGCAAGGCGACCAATGGGCAACCTGCTCAGGCTAAATGAAACAGCCCACCGTGAGTTGACCAGAACCCAACCAGATGAAGAGAAGTTCTTTGAACCTGTGAACTGGTGCATATTGTTGCAGACTTTATGGCCTGTCCTGATTTTACTTAGCTTATGGATGTGAAACTCACAAGGTCCCAACTGGAATGAAAATTATTCACATCAAAAAATATTATTGTCTCCTTAGAGCACTAGGTTGATGTAAGTGGGCAGTATTGAAATTGAATACCCAAAATTGGGGCTGGGGGAGGGGTAATGGCTTTAAGAGTTTGGCTTACAACATTTCATAGGTGGGGGGAATATATTCATAGGATTATAGGATTAAGGTGTAGGTGTTAACTGCAATTGTGAGGCTAAAGAATTGTGTACAGGTGCCAATTTGGAAAGGGGTGGAACAAGGGATGTAATTGCTGATGCCAGATGAATTTGGTTGAAAAAAGAGAATACCAGAAAGATGTTTATTGCGTTTTATTGACCACACCAAGTCATTCAACTAAGTCCAGAATACCTCATTGTGCTCATGTGAAACTATTCCACAAAAGACAGTAGTGAGAACATAACAAGGACATACTTCATAGTTTATAAAGCTGGACTATATGAAGAAGAATGCTGTGTCATCGTAGGAGGAAAACTTCTTAATAACCTGTGATATGGAGATGACACAACCTTGCTTGCTGAAAGTTAGGAGGACTTAAGCACTTGTTGATGACGATCAAGGATTGCAGTCTTTGTTATGCATTACAACTCAATGCCAAGAAATAAAAGTCTGCATAACTGAACCAATAGACAGCATCATAATAGATGGTGAAAAGATTGAAGTTATACAGGCTTTCGTCTTGCAGGGATATGCAGCCAAGGCTCATGGAAGCAGCAGTCAAGAGACCCAAGGGCACAGTGTATTGGACTCATCTGCTCCAGAAGACCCCCTCCCCTCCCCACTTTCACAATGGTGAAGAACAAAGCAGCTGTTTTGTGGATTACAGCATACCTGACTCAAGCCATAGTGTTTTCGCTTTCCTCATACGTGTGTGAAAGTTGGACATAGAAAAAGAAGTCTGAAGAAGAATCGATGTGTTTCAAGGATGATGCTAGCACAGAATAATGAAGGTACCAAAAAAAGAGAGAGTGCCATGGAATGCCAAAAGAAACCCCGCTTGTATTAGAAGTACAACCCGAAGCTTCCAGTATGTCGAGGAGGGAGAGATTGTGTCTCACATACTTTGGACATACTTTTAGGTGAGGTCAGTTCCTGGAGAAAGATATCATGCTTAGTAAAGTAGAGAGGCAGTAAAAAAGAAGTAGGCCCTTGACAAGACAGATCCAAAAGGACACTCACACATAAGCACAAATCTTGGGATGGCACAATGTTCAGCAGTGTTCTGCTCTGTTGTGCCTTGGGTCAACATAAAGGTGGGATGTCATAAAGTGATCAGATTTAAAGTGAGGCATCATTGACTGGAGTAGGGTGGGGCTTCCTGATTAAAAATTTGGTCTATATGGAGCAACGAAAATTTTCAGAGAACATAAAAATGGTATTGTAGTATATTTATTTTAATTTTAGAATGCCACGGGATGTTGTTAAATTGTTAAAAAACAGGACATCTGGTCACCTTAGACCAACTTGATAGCAGACTATAGCTACTTGTAATCCACTCCATGGTTTATCACTGATCTAGGTTCTCAATATTGCCAATGCTGTAGCTAGGTGCATTCAAGTTCATTTAGGATCATCGTGACCCTATCCTATACATGAAAGAGGGAAACACTGCTCAGTCGAGGACCACACATATAATTATTATTATATTTGGGCCCATTTTTGGAGCTATTGTGTCAATCATCTTATTTGTGATCTTTTCTTTTTTATCCTGCCTTCTATTTTCCCAAGGACGATGTTCTTTTGCAGTGGCTGGTCTCACTTGATAACATGCCCACAGAATGTGAGAGGCAAAGTTTTGTCATCATTGCTTCTAAGGAGCATCTTGGATGTGCTTCTTCCAAGAGAGACGAACTTGTTTTCCAGGCAATATTTTCAATATCTTCTACCATTGTTATAATGCAAATGCATCGAATTTTCAACAGTCTCCCTTGGGAGAAATGTCAGTTTTATTATAACTTGTAATTTTCTTGTTCGATATTTATAATATTTGAATTTTTTCTTATGAACCCATTGTTCACCATTTGCCAAATTTTAAATTTCCTGCTGAGATTTCTGCAGTTTTCTTATCAATTTATCTGTATATATTTTGGGAATTAGCTCTGCTTAATGTGAATAGGATTGCCATTTGACTTTGAAGGAATTTAAGGTCTTCCTTCATTTTGTCTCCTCTAGTCCCTTTCTTCTTCCTGTCTTTCAGTTCCTCTTTCTTCTCCAACTCCTCCCTTTTTGTGTCACCACTTTCTTAATTTCATTTCAAACTTAAGTCTTTGTAATAATATTTAAAAAAGATACTTGCACTTATTTTTGTCCCTGTCAACTTATTCTTCATCGACTCTCAGAATACTTTTTTTAAAGTACATGTGAATGTGAGTATTCCAACCACACTATCCCTTCAAATGCTTCATTGATTTCTCCTTGTTCCAACACAAGGTCCTAAAATCATTTGTAAAACTTCCTGATTATATTCCTGCCTGCTTGCATAGTGTCTTCTCCAACAACTTCCTGTATTTTGATCTTTTTTCCCTTTTCCATTAATGCATCAAGTCTTTTATACCTCAGAGTCTCCGCCTGCCTCTTAAAACTACTGCAACTTTGCTTGGATCACAAGTTTCTTATGGTCCATGTCTTCCTTTTCTATCTTTTAGATTTGATTTCCTTCTATATTCCCTTCTTTCACCTTGCAACATCCTTTGTAACTCTTGATCTAATTATACATTGTGAGTAAATAGCATTTATCTAATGACATATCTCTATTTTGAGCAAGAATCTAAATCTTGCTATCAGGATTTCTTGCTTGGTTGCTTTCTCCCCTTCTCTCTCTCTCTCTCTCTCTCTCTCTCTCTTTATAATGTCCAGCAAATAATAAAATGCATGATGTGTACTAGATTTTCAATTAAGATTTATTGAAAATTATAAGCTGATTGAGTGATAAGAAAGTTGTAGTATTCACATTACAGTGGCTTTAGTACAATGCTGAATGTTCTCAGAAAATCATACTTATGCTGTAGAAAATGGACAATTATTGAAATATTTTTTTGGAAAGAAACAGTTCTGTGTCCCCACCACCCAATTTTCCCTGTTTTCTTATAGAATTGTAGATTTTCTATCAGATAAATTCTTGAGTATGTCTTTATTTAACCAGAAATACATATGGGCACATAGTAGGAAGTCTGTGCATTTTTAATTAAAATGTCATGATATGTCTTAGAAATAGATTTTAAATGTTCATATACTGGATTTTTTCTTCCTCTGTTTTTAAACAAGACTTGACACTTCTCAATATTCTGTCAAAGACACACAAACATACGCACACGCGTGCACACTCACACAGACACAGACATATACACATACACACACCCCTGGACACACACATGTGCACACACACATGGAAAGACAGACAGATACACACACACACACACACTGAGAGATCTAGATCACAATGTTTCATGAAATAGGCTAACATCAAACTATAAGGAAATCATAAATTGTAATGAGCTTTTAATCGTTACTTTTGTGAAAGAAGAGAAACACAGACATGAGTTAGAAAAAAGTACTAGTTATATTATATTTTTTAATCTCTAAATTGCTCAATGATAATCTAAGAATAAATTAAGAGGAAAAGAAATGTCTGCACTTTTCTGCAGAATGGCTCAGTAATTCCTATTGTCGTGATGTTAGCACTTACCTTCCTTTATGCAATGCTTTTCATGTTCAAATTGCCTGACCCAAATTAAGTAATTAATACTCAAATGAAACCCTGCAAG
>PVJH01014221.1:40216-57746 GCA_004026705.1 Nesogale talazaci
AAAGAAGCCACAGAAAGAAGGAAAGCTGTTTTTCAGTCCTTTCTGAATATTATTTATTCATACAGTGATTCCCTTCTCTGATTTCCTCTAAAGCAAAACCAAAACAAAACAGAGCAAAGAAAATCCCCAAAGCAGGAAAACAAAATGAATAAAGCACACACATACTCACGAGCCCATCATGGAATGTGCCGCTTCATGCAGAGAACAGATCCAAAGCCATGTTGAATTTGCATCTGGACTAATGGAAAAGACACACCATCTCTCTGGAGCTAGCAATGATGGACAGCCATTTCCTTATCATCCAGTGCTTAAAAGCCGCTGTCAGGCCTCTTCTCTTCATTTAACTCCCAGGTGGAGAACATTTGTTTGAGGAGAATTTGTATTGTTTTAAAAGGAGAAAAAAATGTGAGATTTTAATAAGAAAGGTATTTCTTAGCCTTATGTTGTACAGGGACTCAAATAAACATGTCTTTGTTTTTGGAAAAGCATAACATTTTTTCTCCTTTTTTTCCCCACGGTAGAGAGATAAATCATAATTTCCAGAGAAAAAAGTGCAATGTGCACCATGCTCCACTGTGTATCCCTGGAAAAGACATCCATCTGCATCCATGGAAAAGGTCGGTGTCTAGTGCATGGGATGTTAGTGTGTGAGAGCAGTTTCTTCAACACTGTCTGAAATTGCGCCAGAATGACCATGCTTTAGGGATTCATAGACTTCTATTCTGGCAAGATGTTGACCCAGATGTCAGAAATAGCCCTTCTTGTGAAGAGCATCGAACATTTCTGGATAAAACCAAGAAAAGTAAATGCTCAGATGAGCTATTTGAAAAATGAGAAAACTATTGGCAAAATGAGGAAAAGATGCCAATCAGAGGAGTAAGGGACAGTTGGACTCAATCTATTGATCTATGAAGGGGTCTAGGTGACAAATCTTGGGGTATATGCAAAGTTGGACCATACAGCTTGATTCTCCCCATCCTCAGTGAGGTGCCTGCCAGATGGTGATGCAGGGTTCCTGGAAGATTCTGCTTTGATGCTGTTCTAGTTAGAGCAGGGACAAAGACTCCTGAGACTCCGGAGAAGTTTCCATGAGACAGCTCCACAGGGAATTTTTGGTCAAGCTCACAGCCATCTGTGGCTGTGTGAACAAAATTAAGCTAAATACAAAAAGCATTCCCAAATTTTGGGTGTCCCTACCTCCCACTTATATCAAGGGTCTTCTGACTTATAGTGACTCTCCTTAGGTTTCTGAGGTGGTAAATCTTTATGGGAACAAATGGCCTCATCCTTCTCCCATGGAGTAATTGTTAGGTTTGAGCTAACATACCTGGACTTGACAGTCCAATCCTTACCAGACAACCACACCAGGAGTCTGTGAGTATCCCAAACCCTTGAAAATTTAAATGTAAATACTCTTCTGGAGGAAAAAACAGGCTTCCATTCTACAGATAAAAAAATCTCAATGTCTATGAGCATAAAAGAAACAGTTGTCACAAAATATATACAGAAAGAGTACCAAGATAAAGAAACGAAAAAAGAGTACCAAGATCAGTAGCATATCAAAATCCAGACTCAGATCATATAGATTGAGGATGTTTGAATTTATCAGGTGCCAAGTATATGGTTTCTGTTAGGTGCCATGCAGTGAGTTCTGACCCACAGACACTGTATGCAGAACAGAATAAAACGCTGCGTGGTCCTGTTCTAGCCTCACTATTGTTCCTATGCTCCAACTCATTGTTCGATCCATCACATCAATCCATCTCTAAGAGGGCCTTTCCTCATTTTCACCACCTCTCTACTTTGCCAACTATGTTGTCCTTCTCTAGGGACTGGCCTCCTCTGACAACATGTCCAAAGTATGGAAGACTAAGCTTCACCATCCGTGCCTCTAAGGAGCTCTTTCATTGTACAGATTGATTTGTCCTTTTTGCAGTTCATGGCACTTTCCATATTCTTCTCCAGCACCACAATTCACATGCATTGATTCTTTTTTGGTCTTTCTTATTTAAGATCCATCTTCTTTTATGTGTACGAGGCAATTAAAAATGCAATTGCTTGAGCCCAGGTGCAACTTAGTCTTCAAAATAACATGTAGCTTTTCAATAGTCTAAAGAGGGTTTGGGCAGCAGATTTACCTAATGCAAGATGTCTCTTGAGCTCTGGCCTGCTGCTTCCATAAGCATTGATTTTGGAGATAACCGAGACAAAATTCTTGACAACTTCAATCTTTTCTCCATTTATCATGATGGCTTTCTTTACCTTGAGGTATAATCCATACTGAAGATTGTAATCATTGACTTCATCAGCAGGTGATTCAAGTTCTTCTCACTTTCAACAGGCAAGGTCATGGTTTATCTGCATATTGTAGGTTGTTATTAAGTCTTCCTCCCATCCGATGCCACGTTCTTCTTAATATAAGCCAGCTTCTCTGCTTTCTCAGCATACACATTAAATAATTATGGTGAGAGGATACATCCCTGACACATACCTTCCCAAATTTATACGAGGCTGTATGCCTTTGTTCTGTTCATACAACTGCCTCATGAGTCATGGAGAAGTTCCACATGAGCACGAGGAAGAGTTCTGGAATTCCCATTCTTTTCAAGGTTGTCCATAGTTTGTTGTGATCCACATAATGGAGTGCTTTGGTGTAGTCAATAAAACACAAGTTAAACATCTTTCTGGTATTCTCTGCTTTGTTCCAGGGTCCATCTGACATCAGCAATGATATTCCAAGTTCCATGTCCTCTTCTGAATCTAGATAGAATCTCTGGCATCTCCCTGTCAATGCACTGCTACAACTGTTGGATAATCTTGAGCAAAATGTTACTTATAGTGTTAGCAATGATATTGTTCTATGATTTGAGAATTCTGTTGGACTACCTTTCTTTGGAATGGGTACAGATATGAATCTCTTCAAATCAGTTGGCCAAGTACTGTGTTCCAAATTTCCTTGCATGGGCGAAGAAGTGTTTCAAGGACTGTGTCAGACTGTGAAACAATTTCTAGAGCAATTCCATCAAGTCCTGGAGCTTTGTTTTTGACTGATGCTTTCGATGCAATTCGAGTGACTTCCTCGTGAAATGGTGGAAAGGATATGGTTTCTTTTTGGTACAGAAAGTCTGTGTTTTCTTTTCATCACTTTTGATTCTTTCTGCACCATAGATATTTTAGAATCTTCTAATATCACAAATTTTGTATACCAAATATAAATATGAATATTTAGAAGGGAAGCATTTCAAAGGATGTTAGGGTACTCCCAAAGTATCATAAGGGATGATTAACTCCTAAGCCTATTGTCATTGAATTGATTTAAACTCCTCACAACTTTATAGGATGGATTAGAATTGTTTCATGGAGCTTCTAATGCTATAATAGTTTTCAGAAGTAGATTAGCACATCTTTCTCCAGTGGAGAGGTTAATGGGTTCAAAGTACCCATGTTTCAGTTAGTATTCATTGTGACAGCAGGATTTTTACAAGGATAATCCAAATCACTGCTGTTGAGTTGATGCCCTCTCCTAGCGACCTGATGTAAGGTTTCTGTGACTGTAAATCTTTACAGGAACAGACAGTCGCAAGCTGGTGAGTTTGCATACCGACCTTGCTATTAGCAGTCTAATACTTACCTGACAGAGTCATCATAGCCAATATGGTTTACAAAATAACCCAAAAAAGCTCCTGGAAAGAAAATATATAATGGCAAGAGCTTCTGAAGAGAAATCCTAGATTTATGCATGGCAAAGCAAAATGAATTCAGGAGGAAAATCCATGAGGACTGCAAGGTGTAGAGAAAAAAGGAACTATTTAGCTCAATCTAAAAAACATTAGGCATGTTAAACAGAAATAAGATTAAACTTATGAAGTTACATGAAAAAGATAAGCTCAAATACTGGAAAAGATAGCTTTCAAAACAAGAAGAGTATGTCTGAGTTAAAGTAGTCAAGTCCTTGGAATATTTGGGAAGAAGAAATGGGTAAATCTCTAGAGGGAATAAATGGATTAAGAGTTCCTTGGGAACACAACAAGGGACATTAGCAGGAAATGGGGCCTGATAAGAAGTAGTAGAAGAAGAAAGAAAATATTCTAAAACAGATTTTGGTAGCAATTTTACAATACTTCTTGATGTGACTCACTACTGAATAGTATGATGTCTGGATTGTCCTAATAAGATGTTTTTTTTTTAAACAAGAAGTAAATAAATAAATAAATAAAACATCCCTTATTATCTGCCCCCAATTAGTTATCTCCTGAGAATAGCATAAACATATGTCTTATAATCTTAAATAATTACTAAAAGAACAGAAAGAGAGATAAAAATTCTAACATGATGCAGGAAGAAATATGGAATGAGAGATATATTTATGTAAACTAGTTCAACTCCTCTAAGCTGTAAATATGCACTAGAGAACTGTGCAAGCTGTTCACAGAAACATTTTAACTCTCTTTCTCTTCTGTCTTCTCCCACCTCCCCTCCTTCTTCAAGGAGGCCCCACAGATAAAATTCCTATGCACATGAATGTACAATTAACTATACCAAAAATTTTTATGTAACATATCTTATGTCTCATGTTCCCTTGGTTATACATTTCCTTTCCCTTCTCTCTTCCTTCTCTTTCTTCCTCTCTTCTTTCCTCCCATTATTTTTCCTCCTTGTTTTTCTCTTTTCTCTCTTTAGCCATTTACTGTGCACTGACCTTGCAAAAACTGTAGCCCATGAAAGGGGGAAACTTGTCAGTGAAGGTGTCCTCACATGTTTCCCTTTACCCCTACATGGTTAGTGTTATTATTTATGGTGAACACTCTTGATGATTTTTAAAAAAAGATCTATCTAAGTAAAGAGTTGTGGAAGAATGGAATCTGTATCTCATCAATTGTGGAAAATTTTCAGGAGCTCTATGAACTTGTTCTGATTACCAAGGGTTTTGCCATAGAAAAGGGGAGTGATGTAAATTTGGTGGATAGAGAGACAGATAAAACTTAATCTTTGCAAGGATTTGCAGATCTGAAAGAAGGAGCGTGATGGAGACAGAGGGGGGTAATAATTTTGATAAGTGGGAATATGAGTGGGATTTCAAAGAGAACTATACTGGATGGAGAGGATAAGAACACTTTATTCTTAGGCTACCACCCCTCTATCAGTTTGTCATTCCGTGGTGGCTTGTGTGCTCCTATGATTCAGAAGATGAGATAAGTATTTCAAATACCAAATGAGTCACCCATGGTGGGCAAGTTTCAGTAGTGTTCCAATTAAGAGATTAAAAAGAAATGCCTGGCAATGTACTTCGGAAAAGCAGCCAATGAAAACTCTGTGTCACAACAGAATATTGTTCTCTATAATATCAAGAGGAAGTCTCTACTTTGGAAAACACTCAAAATGAAAAGTGGCCGCAGCCTGGACAAAAGTACACCAAAAGATCATAAAGACTGGACAATGCTACTTACATTAACAGGTCAGGACGGGGCAATGCTGCATTCTACATACACGCGATCCTCACGAGTTGAAAATAACAACAGGAAATAGCAGACTCTAAGGTACAAAAAGTGATTGTTGCAGAATTGTGAGGGGATAGACACAGCTTTCATTTACTCACAAACCATCTATATTCATGCAAAAAGGGATTGAGTTGAAGGGATGAGAAACTAGGCCATGATGTCATGTAGAATTTTTCCCCCAATGATTTTATTGGGGGCTCTTACAGCTTTTATAACATTCCATACATCATTTGTATCAAGCATATTGGTACACATGTTGCCATCTTCATTTCCAAATATTTTCTACTTGAGCCCTTGGTATAAGCTCCTCTTTCCATCTCCATTTTTTTAAATGAATCATTTTATTGGGGGCTCACACAACTCCCATCACGATCCATACATACAACAATTGTATGCAGGCCACATTTGCACACTTGTTGCCATCATCACTCTCAAAACATCCTCCCTTCACTTAAGCCCCCAGTACCAGCTCCCCTTCCCCCTCCCCTATGAACTCTTGATAATTTACAAATTATTACTTTTTCGTATTGTACACTGTCCAATGTGTCCTTTCACTCACTTCCCCGTCATCCATGCCCCAGAGAGGAGGTTGATAACCACTTGTGTAGAAAAGATTTTAACCTTCTTTAACACACATTAGTTAAAGAGGAAGGCCCTTAATGAGATAGTCATAGAGTGGTATTTCTATGTATTAAGTGCTTTCCATTCATTAAAATATTTCATGGCCAATGAAAATTCAGAATTGATGTAAATTGTTGGCTTCATGAATGAACTGCCAGAAGAATGAACACATTTATCTCAGAAGAAATATAGCCAGAATGCACTGGGAAATGTGGATGGCTAGGCATTAGTTTGCTTACTTTGGGCAGTCTATCAAGAAAGATACATCATTAAAAAAAATGGCAACTGTCCTACTCAACACTTGTCCTCTTAAAGTCATCACTGGAGATTCAAATTCTAAAGCAAAGCATAGTGAAAAATTGCATGGTGTTTGGCTGTCAAAAAAGAATATTGCTTGGGTTTTTAAAGGCTTGTTTTAAAGCAAACAGATATCTATCCACATGAAGTGCCAACTAAGTTCACATGGAAGAAGCATCTGTGATCCAAAGATTGCAAATAATAAAAGCCAAATAAAGAGGAGGGAACAGTATCAGAGCTTTGATTCTGAACATCTGGTTTGCAGAACATTACAGATGATGGTGGAAGCCCAAAGTCCATTTGAAAGTTCCCCATGTGGATTAAGCTTTGGATTAAGCTTTCCTCTCTGCCTCTGGTCCAGTGATGGGAAAGCCTTGTTATGAGACAGAGAGCATTATAAAGTCAATCGTGGCAGATGTAGTTCATTTGAAATGTCACACCTTATCATTCACTCTCCTTGTTGACCCATTTTAAAGTTGTTTCAGGTTTAATATTTTCTATGTAGTTTTAAGTTGAGGTTTTGCTCTGCTTTTTTGTCATGGTGGGTGGGTTTTTATTTGTTTCTTATTTTTGTGTTGCATGCTTTTCTAGATATGAAATCCAGCATAGGTCAAACTATAGAGACTGTACCACCACTTAGCTGTCAGTTTGTCATACTTACTGTCGTGGCTTGTGTGTTTATAGGCAAGGGTTACTAGCCTTGCCTTACATATTTGGACATGTTGTCAAGACAGAGCAGTCCCAGAAGAAGGAAATCATGTTTGGTAAAATATACTCAACTCACTGTCATTGAGTCAACTGATTCACAGTGACTCTATGACCCTATGAGTTTCTGAGACTGTAATCTTGTTAGGAGTAGAAAGGCTTATCTTTTTCTCAAGGAGAATCTGGTAGCTTTGAACTGCTGAGCTTGTGGAGTGGTCAATGCATAACCACTGCTTCACCAGGGCTCAAGAGAAAGGCCCTTGATGAGATAGATTCATTGAGTGGCTGCAACAATGGGGTTAAAAATGGGAAAAATTGTGAGGATGGAATAGGACCAGGCGTAGGATTGCTATGAGTCAGAACCTACCCCATAGCATCTAGCATTAACAACAACAACAACAACAGAGAAACAGTAACTGTCTTAACAATTGCCTACCAGCGTGGCAAGGGAAGTTGGAGGCTGGGTGGAGTTAAGAACAATGACATGAGAAAGGAGAAAAGGATATGAAATTGATTGTGGTAATGATTGTGCAACTCTTCTTAATATTTCTGAACTATTAAATTGCATGATATGTGGATATGCCAATAAAACTATGACAGTTGAATTATGTTTGAAAAAGAAGAGAGTCAGTGAAAATGAAGGAGACTCTCTCTGAGACAGGTTGGATAGTAGCCTCAATAGCAGACTCAGACAGACCCATGATCATGAAGATAGCACAGGATGAAGAAAGACATCATTTTATTAGATTCAAGTTTGCCATAAATTGGAAGTTACTTAATGGCAACTAATATCAACAATGAAACTCTTTCATCTTATGAAATCTCTATGAGGTTGGTCCTAGAATCTTTATTTTAAAGATGGGAAAATATGGGGTGAACTTTCCTGATAGCTGATTCTGGAGCATAGATGGTGAGTGAAAAGAGAGGAATCCATGCTCAAATAGGTTTAGTATATACAATATTAAAGAAAATTCAATGTGCAACTTTCCTGATATGCTTTTTATAGATGCATTAAATGCTATGTTTCAGGAATCCTTAAGAAGAGGCATCAGTATTTAATATTTCCCAAGCTTGTGAAACTAGTATGTTTAACCAGTACATTCATGGAGTGCAATCTAAATGCAAATTTTTCCCTCCTATTATCTCTCTATAATTTTTTCCAGGGGAGATGTATTCTTTGTCAGTGGATGGAAACTTAGCAAGGCCAGATTTTCTGTTCATTGAGTAATAAAATCTTAAGATTTACTTTCAATTGGAAAGAACATCTTTGGTAATTAAATCTTCTCCCTCCTCTTCCCCAGCTGGGGCTAGCTTCAGTGTGGCATATTTTTTATGAACTACTTGCTATTAGAAGATCCTCCTACAGCAGGAGCAGCTTTAGGAATGATGGGAAAGAAGGGCAGAAAGTCTCACTCCATGTAATTCCCATGTGGTTTTAGATGATGTCAAGTTGGTTTTGACTCATAGGGAGTCATTCTGTACAGCAGAAGGAAACACTGGCCAGTCCTATGCCATCCTCACAATCATGGTTGTTTGAGCCTGTTGTTGAAGCCACTCTGGCAACTTCTCTTGTTGGAGATCTTCCTCTTTTTTGCTGACTCAATTTTGGCAAATATGATGTTCTCCTTCACGAACCAATCTCCTCTGAAAATGTTTCCAATTTACATGAAACCTTGCTGTCTCACTACCATACCTTCTAAGGAAAATTCTGGCTGTACTTCTTCCAGGACAGATTTATTTGTTCTTTTGTCAGTCTATTTGAGGTTCTTCACCAACACTGCAATTCCAAGGCATCGATTCTTCTTTGGCCTTCCATAATCCTTTCCAAATTTTGCATCGGACAATCTTGCTGCAAAACGTCTTTTTTGCAACACATATATGCCATTTTGAGGAATAAGGTGTGCTTGACTCAATCCAGGGAATTTTCAGTTACTTCGTGTTCTTGATGCTGTTGCTGCTGTGAGGCGCTGTCAAGTTGGGTCTGACTCACAGAGACCATCTGTACCTCAGAATGGAATGCTGCCTGGTCCTGTGCCATCAGCACAACTGTTCTCATTTTGGAGACCCTTGTTGGAGATACTGTATCAATAATCCATCCATACTGAGAGTACCTTCCTCTTTTTGCCGCCCCTCTATATTACCAAACATGGTGACCTTGGAGCAGTCTTTCCGGACAACATGTTCAAAATATTCAAGAGAACATATTGTCATTGTGCCTCTAAGGAGTACTTGGTTTTCCTTCTCCAAGACAGGTTTTTCTTGTCCTTTTGGCAGCCCATGCTTTGTTCCCTAGTCTTTTCCAGCACCAGAACTGAAAAGCTTGGATTCTTCTGGCTTCCTTATTCAATGTCCAACTTTCACGCACATAGGAGGCAATTGAAAATACTATGGCTTTGACCAGTCACACCTTAGTCCTCAAAGAAACGTTGCTTTTCAATACTCAAAAGAGGTCTGGGTCTGAGCCCCGATGTCATAGTGGTTGAGTGCGGGACTATGGCCCACAGGCCTGATGTTTCAAATCCAGCAGCGGCTCTCAAGGAGCAAGGCTGGGTAGCTCCCACGACCACCAGAGGGTAGTGATAAACCGCCGCCCCCCCCCCCCCAAAGAGGTCTGTGTAGCAGATTTACTCACTGAATCCTGTTTTTTTTTTTAACCCTGTGGCTGCTGCATTATGAGCCTTGATTGTGGACTGAAGCAAGGCAAAAACCTTCCATCTTTTCTCTGTCTATGATGTTACTTATTGGTCCCATTGCGAGGATTTTTCCTTTACATTGAATCCAAATGAAGGTTTCTGTCCTTCATCTTCAACAGTAAGTACTCCAAGTCCTTCTCACTTTCATCTTCATATCTGTTAATATGCCTTCCTCTAACCCTCATGCTGTATCACCCCCCACCCCATGTAATCCAGTTTCTCTGACGATTTGCTCAGTATACAGATTGAATAAGTGTGGTGAATCGATGCATCCCGGACACACACCTTTCCTGATTTTAGACCATGCAGTACTTCCTTATTCTGTTTACACAACTGCCTCTCAATCCATGTAAAAGTTCTACTTGCATCCTGTGACATCTTCTGGAAATCCTACTTCTCTCAAAGCTATCCATAGTTTGTTATGGTTCACACCAACAAATGTTTTGGCCTAATCAATAGAACATAAGTAAACATTTTTTGGTGTTTCTTGCTTTGCGCCACTATCTGACATCAGCAGTGATAACTCTTGTTCCATTTCCCCTTCTAAATCTGGTCCAAACCTCTGGCAGCTCCCTCTCAAGCTACTGGTGCAACTGTTGTATAATCTTCAGCAAAATTTTACTTGCATGTGATATCAATGTAATTAGTAGTTCAGCAGCAATCTCTCATGATGTGATCTACACAACTTAATAAAACCTATGATGAAAATATCAATTATATGAACAGCTAGCATTTGTGGTGGAGTATGTTTCCTCAATCAAGTCAGGTTTGATGTAATCGGAAGAAGAACTTCTTGGGCTGTGGTCTGCTCCTTTTAACGCAGACTTTATGGGAAAGCGTGGCACTCCTACTGGATCTGAATGCTACATCTGGTTCATTGACATCCTGCCATATTATCTGCTGACCCCAGGAACCACCCCCTAATGACTGACCTTGAATTAAATTGATTTTGCCTCCACCAGCCTGTGCTCTTCTTCTTAGTTCATCAGCTCTGACAGCTACACCAATTGGAAGAAACCTCAAGCTAACATTGGATGCACAGATTTGAACCAGACTGATTTCACCCACTTCTACAACTATGTTGATCATCTCCTTTACTGAAAACTTTTCTTGACATATAATTCACATATTCAGCAGGATTTAGATTACAATATAGGTGGTAAAGGTGCTAGTTTGCCATTGCCTCTGCTCAAAGTAAAGTTTTTTTCTTATCTATCCCTGTCTGTTAGTTTCTTGTAGCAGCCCGGGGATTCTTGGTCTCATACATACTGGGGGGGGTGGGGTGGGAAATAAAGGTACATTCATTGGTTGAAAAAAATTATATATTGTGCAATGTAGTCATATATTGTACAATTATATATTGTGCAATGTAGTCATTTGTGCAATCATCAAAATCAATTTCAGAACACATTCTTCTTATCTCATAGTTGTCAGTTTCCCACCCCCCCCCAACATCTCCTACAGTCTCCCAGGTAATTATTGATCCATTTACTGTCTCTGTAGATTTGTTTATCCTGGATTTAATATAAAGAAAATCATACAAAACATAAATGTGAAGTAAAAGTAAACAAACAAACATCACCCAATAATGACAAAACAAAACAGCAAGACCTCAATAAAAAAGCAAACAGAGAATATTAAAAGCAGAAAGAACTTTAAATGGGTCAAAAGAGATATCAAAAAATAAGGCATTGCATTTTAATCCAATGACATCTGCCAAAATCAACTTTCCCATGTTCTCTGACAGTAAGTCTATTCACATCTTCGGACTATGGTCAGAGGGGATTCACCTAATGCTTAATCCATGTGGAACCCTGCAAATAGATTTTGGTCTTCCACTGCCATCCATAGTCTTCAGTAAATTGGATATTTAGAATTTAAGCTCAGTGTGAGTCACGTCTTGATATACATTTCTTTCTATTTATATACGCGGCCACTAGTTGGCTTCTCCAGAGAATCCGCCTAATACAGAGTCAGAAGTGGAAGGTGGGAAATAAAGTCTGGTTGAATTCTATGAGCTGTCTGAACATTGCCATAAGTATTTTAAAAGAAATATCTTTAGCCTTTTAAAAAGAGAAATATCTTTATATGACCAGGCATTTATCACTTGACAATTGACAGCAGTTTCTTAGTGGACCTCTGAAAACTTTATCTTTTCAATACATCTTAATATTATTTTATGACCATTTTCCCTAAAGCACTTTTTTTACCCTCTCACTTCACTGTTAAAAGTTTCATTGAGTGGGTTCCATTTTTCTTGTGAGATGAAGTCCTAAGCCTGATGGATGTATTTTTTTTTTCAGATTTATTACCCATTTCTTATCTACACGAGACCTTTATTCCAGAGAGTAATACTTGCACTACATAACAGAAGAAATATCACACCATTCTTCTGCTATTTTTTCATTGCTGTTGTTGTTTTGGGGGCATCACTGCCCTCTGGTTGGAGTGGGAGGCCCTGCCTTGCTCCTGGAGAGCTGCTGCTGGATTTGAACCGCCAAGCCAGTCGATCGCAGTCCTATACTCAACCATTACTCCACCAGGGCTCAGCCTCTTCTGCTATTTTCATATTATCTTTCTTCATTAAAAAAACCCCCCATTTCTCCTACTAGTATAAGGCATCTAGTTTTGTTGTTTGTTTTTTTTTAAATGTCAGCTGTCATTAACTTGACTCTAACTCATGGGAAACCATCCAAAGGGAATTGGGCTCCACAATGGCTGGATTTTCACAAGTAGGTCACCAGATCTTTTCCTCTGGGCTTCCTCTAGGGGAAGGCAACTCTCCCCCCCTTTGGGTGGACAGTCAGACACATTGACTGAAGCATGAACTCAAGCACATTAACTCAAACCATCATAAAAACTGTACTTTTTGTAGCCTATTGCCTGTCTGCCACAGCTATTAGCTAGCACAACTATTATAACTGCAATAGTCACTGCCACCATTTGTTGAATTTCATTTGATGCCAAGGAATTTACGTATATTAGCTAGCTCCATTTCTTATTTAATCCTTATTTGTTAATAATAGGATTACTTTTCTTAAAAGAGGCTAAATAATCTACTGGTGTTCATCCCCGTAGTAAATGATGCAGCCTAAATTTCAACTGAGGTCTGCCTAATCCCAGAGCCCTGGCTCTATCATCTAAACGGTGTAGTTAATTTGTATTTACTTTATACACATAGGTATATGTTAAGTATAACTGGAATTTTAACCACTCATGTAGAGAGACTCCTGCCTAAATCTTGTGTGTCTTCAGAGCCTAACATAATGTCATGTGCAGTCAATACTTACTGCATTTCAGAAAAATGAGAAGGCAGTTGGAATTTGGCTAATTAAATTATTTTACTCTGCCTGCATTTTTTGTAAGAATCTTTGTATGATCATAATAAAGAAAATTCTTAGACTGTCACTATCGATGATACGTTTTCTTTCTACAATTGCTTTTCAGGTAATAGACATTATACCATCAGCTATTCTGACTTCATTGTGATGCTAATGTTTGTGCAAGTTTCATGTGGGGAATATAACATCTATGGTTATTTTAGTTCTATATACTTCCAAAGTGCAGGCCTAGGACAGGAGAGAATTGATGCCTGCCAGTGGAAAAGAATGAACCTACTGAGAAAATAAACATCAGTTTCCAACCTTTCTAAAGTACATTCACAAATAACAACAAAGGCTGGGGAAAGAATTAAAATCCATTAAAAAAATCTCTGATGCTCTTCTTAATGTGTTCTCCTTACTAATATGATTCCTGTTTGCTAGTATTTCCCCATTTTCATTATGCTAACATGCTGTTCTCATTTTGGTAACATTCCCAGTTGTGTTCCATATAACCTCCTGTGTATCATATACCCGTAAAGCTTTTCACCCTTTTCCTTGTTTCTACCAATCTATTCTGAAATTTACTTCAATGACTGTTTAAAATATTCTATGTTAGAGAACACTAAAGATAATTGTGCCTTTGTTGACTCACTGAGGGCATCGATGTTAATATATGTAAAAATGGAGAATTGTATAATAATTCCCAAAAGAGAAACGAACTTTTCTGATTTTCAGTACTATTCTTATAAACATATCAGGAAGTAGCTAGGTAGTAGCTGTTTTGCTGCGTGCCTTTCGTGCTCAGGACTGTTGATGGTTGAGAATAGAGTGGAGAACCATGAAAGGTGAAGCCATTCTAATGTGTGCTCCTCGTTCCCATGTGTTAGTCATTGCCCTCTGTTTTTGTCTTCTTCAGAAATTCAAGTGTCTTTATAGGTGAAAAGAACCCAGAATTGTGTATATTATGGACTTAATTTTGTTCTCTTCAAATTTATAATGATGTCCTAACTCCCCAGTGCCTCTGAGTGTGGCTTGGCATGGAAATAGGATCTTTGAAGATATTATGTATATTATCTGTTAACTTAAGTTTATACCCCAGAAAGGTCTGAATTCAATGTAAGTAGTGTGAGATAAAAGAGAAGTAGAGAGATATGCAGAGAAAGAGGCATGCACTGTTTCACCTGTGATAATGTAGGGGCAAGCTGAGGGGAGCCTATGGCTCCCTAGTGCTGAGAGACAAGAGAAGATCTTCTCCTTGTTAATATAGAAGCCAACAAGTCTACGCCAACGCCTGGCAACTCTACCTACAACAGAACGCACTTTCCCCCGGCCTGCACCAGTCTCACCATTTTTCTTATGTTTAATCCCATTGTTGCAGCCCCTGTGCCAATCCATCTTGTGGACGGCCCCTCTACTTTATCAAACATGATGTCTGGTCTCTCCTGACAACATGTCCAAACTATAAGAGACGAAGACTCACCACCTTTGCTTCTTTTAAAAAATCATTTTACTGGGGGCTCATACCACTCCCATCACGATTAACACATATGTTAATTGTATGCAGACCACATTTGCACACCTGTTGCCATCATCACCCCCGAAACAACCTCTCCCTCCATTTAGATTCCCAGTACTAGCTCCCCATATTTCCCCTCCCTTCCCACCTCCCTCCCCCATGGACTTTTAATAATTTACACATTGTTATTATTTTTTCATATCATACTCTGTCCGATGTGTCCCTTAAACCACTTCCCCACTGTCCATACTCCAGAGAGGTCATATATAGATCCCTGCAAATGGTTCCCTTCTTCCACTACACCCTCCCTATGCCCTCCTGGTATCACCACACCCACCACAGGTCCCGAAGTGATCACCTGTCCTGAATTCCCCACATTTTTGACACTAGTGTACATCCCCTGGTCTAGCCGGGTTCGCAAGGTAGAACTGGGATCATGATAGTGGGTGGGAGGAAGCATTTAAGAACTAGAGGAAAGTTGCATACCTCATTGTTGCCATACTGTTCCTTGATTGGTTCCTCTCTTCCCTGCAACCCCTCTGCGAGGGGGTGTCATTTCACCTATGCTTCTAAGGAACATTCTGATTATACTTTCAAGTCAAATTTACGTGTTTTGTTTTGGGCAGACTATTGTACTTTCAATCTTTCTCACCACACCAGAATTGAAATGCATCAAATTTTCTTCTGTTTTCCTTAGTCAATGACCAATTGGCCTATGTATATAAGGAAACTGAAAATGGCATAGCTTGGGTCAGGTGCACCTGCGTCATCAAAGGAACAGCCTTGTTTCCCATACTTTAAAGAAGTCTTGTGCAGCAATCATAAGAGGAATTTTCAGTCTCAGCTGACATCCACTTTGATCTTTTCTTTCTTTTTCATGATTTTTTTTCTTTCTTCATGAATGAGTTTCTTGATGTCCTCCCACAGTTCATCAGGTCTTCTGTCATTAGTGTCTAATGCAGCAAATATTTATGAGAGCAAATCTATTTGTGAGATGTTTTCCAAATTCAGATGGAATGGACTCAGTGTCATATTTTGACTCTTGTTTATTTTCTACATTTATCTTGAGTTTCCACCTAAGCTGACTCCAGAATCCCTTATGGTTCTTTTTTTGTTTTGCTTTGTTTTGTGGGCCTCACTGCCTTTGGTGGGGTGGTCGTGGGCGCTACCCACGCTCCTCAGAGTTGCCGCTGGATTTGAACCGCCAAGCCCGCGGGCTGCAGTTCCGCACTCAACCACTTACACCACCAGGGCTCAGCCCCACATATGGCTCTTTCAATAGGTACATGTGTCTCTGAAGAAAATTTTGAAATGAAAATAAAACTGTTACCAGAGAATAATGATTTCACTTGCTTATTAAAATGTAAAAAAACCATGACTCTCAGATAACTTTTGAACTGTTGTGACGGACTTGATTGGCTATTCTATTTCAATAGTTTGCCAACCCCTGCACGACAGAAATTGATATTCTGTTCCTCAGTCGGCCTTTTGCCTCCATTTTATTTTTATTTTGTGGGCATCACTGTCCTCTCGTGGTCGCGGGAACTACCCTGCGCCGCTCCTGAGAGCCGTCGCTGGATTTGAACCACCAAGCCCGCGGGCCGCAGTCCTGCACTCACCCGCTTACGCCACCAGGGCTCAGCCCTCTTGCAGCCATTTTAACTGTTGATAATGAGCATTTTCATGGTATCTTGCCACAAATGTAGTCAGTTTGATTTCTGAGTATTCCATCTGGAAAAGACTATGGGCATAGTCATCTTTTGTGTTGTTGAATAAAGTTATTGTGATAAAGAAGTCATTGATGTTGCAAAACTCTATCATAAAATCCCCAGCTATGTGTCTCCCACCAAGGTCCTATTTTCCAACTACTGTTCTTTCTTTTTTGTTTTAAACATTTGAATTCTAATCACCAATAATTATTGAGGCATCCTGATAGCTTAATTGCTTGATAATTTCTGACTGAAGATGTTGGATCTTCCATTTTGGATCTCTATCTTTAGTGGCTGGTGCATTAATTTGCATAATATTTGTATTTCTGAATGTCCTTGTATGCAGATAGAAAGATATTATTTTATGACAGACAGCATTGTCTTTCAAGATAGATCTTGAAATACCTTTTTTGATGATGAATGCGATGCAATTCCTCACACAGTGAATTTATGATTTTTCTGATTCAAAATGGCCAATACAAGTACATTTCAGCCCACTATTGCCTAGAATGTTGCTTTCTATAAATTCTATTTTATTTTTGACAACTCCCAAATGTCCTAGATTCATACTTTGTACATTTCAATGTACAATTATTAATAGATGGTTTCATCTGTTTTTTCTCATTTTGAGTCGTGGTCTGTCAGCAAATGAAAGTTCCAAGGGCTTTACGTTCACTGTCTGAACTCCATCTATGGCATGATGGTCGACTACTTTGAGAAGGCAGCTCTTCCTCAACCGTATTTTGAGTGCCTTCTGACATGAGGGGCTCATCTTCTAGCACTATCTCTCACAATACTCTGATACTATTCATGAGACTTCCACTATTTGACAGGGTTTTGAAGCTCTCATTAAGGTTTTTAGTGGCTAATACCTTAGAAGTGGACAGCCTATTCTTTCCTTGAAGTCTGTTCTTAAACTGAAAGCTCTCCTGGACCAATAAATCACCTAATGATAAATGGAGAAAAATCGAAGCTGTCTAATATTTTATTTTGTTTGCATCAAAAATTTCCATGTGTCTTGATTTTCTTCACGCTTCTTTGATCACGATGGGAAGGGATCATTTTGCTCTTTAGATGGCAATTCATGTAGTTGCCACTGACCTAAGTAGGATGGAGATAACTATCTTTGTGGCTGATGCTATGCTAATTCACCTTGGTTGTTCTCCAA